>JAHKKF010528768.1:5519-23865 GCA_019740295.1 Labeo calbasu
AACAAGTACCTTTCATACCTCACCTTCAGCTCTCATCATACAACACTCTGCACTGTTGGAGTGACTGATCTCTGTCCTCTACAGGGTCTGCCTGGTAAAGATGGTGAGACGGGTGCTGCCGGACCCCCTGGACCTGCCGTAAGTGTGCCTGCACTATAACCCACCTGCACACGTGTGTGTTCACATTACATGTTTATGAATGAGAGGCTGATGATGATGCTGTGATGTTGACAGGGTCCTGCTGGAGAGAGAGGAGAGCAGGGTCAGCCTGGACCCTCTGGCTTCCAGGTAAGTGTGCAGATCACTGGACAAACGTTAACTGTTGCCATACTAGTCTTATTCAAGTTAGTTTGAGTGTTAAACATCACTGATTCAACTTAAAATTCATTTTTATGGCTTAAATGAGGTAAAAATAACTCTTGAAGGTAACAGCTGCAAAAGTGCAGCATATTTCCAGCACTTCTTACAGTTATTGTAAATTCACTGTCGTAGCTCATTACTTAACAGTTAACATTACCAATTCCAGCAACAGCAATATGATGAGATGTTTATTTATAAAAATGATTCTGTAGACAGCAAAATATTTCCATCTGTCTGGATGACTGTTAGTGTTTATCTGTGTATTCCTGTTGATGGTAAATGATTTTAATGGTTTGCATCTGTTTAAACCCTAGTGTGAGCTTGTTCTTGGCAATAAATTAATTGTGAGAAGATTCATGATTTGTCTATGCACTTAACAATTTATTTAGTTTGTCATAACTGAAGAAATGTAAACAATATTGAATATAAAGTACTTACTCTTCAACCCTTTTCAGATGTAAATTATTTCTCAGGAGGTCATGAGATCATTTCGGCATTTAAAAGTGTTGATCAGTGATTTATTTCTGCCCAAATCAGAAATGTCCATCTTTTTCTTCCACTAACCTGAAAAAGATTCCCAGCTGATTTTCTTCTCTCTGAATTTCATCACAGTTGATCATGATCATGTTTTATGATCTTTTACAGACATAATTTTTTCACAGATGTTTCGTGCCATTTCGTGGCTGTCCATTTTGGTCAGGGCACTTCTGAAAAAGATATTTTTTATCACAAACACAAAAAAAAAATCATCATGTACCATAGAGGTTATGCGCAAAAGACTTCCGTATTCTGCTAACCAGGTCTTGTGTTTTGCATATGCTATATTATTATATGACATAATGAACAAATGAGTAACACAGTCAACTACTATTGCAAGTCTTCCTGAAAGAACTATCATTTAAGCTTCCCGTTTGTTTCAGGGAATCATCCAGGTTCTGGAATAATATTTAAAAATATTAAAAAAATATATAAGAGATAGAATAGAAATATAAAAGATTTATAGAGGTTACAAAGAACAACCTTAAATAGATTAGTAGTTCTACAGCTAGTTGTGCTAGATTTATTTTATCAATAAAATAATTAACAATTTAGTTTAGCAACATGTTTGCATGTCATTGCATTGTGAACAAACAATGTTTTCGTTGTTTGTAGGGTCTGCCCGGACCTCCTGGCCCCCCTGGTGAGGGTGGAAAACCTGGTGATCAGGTGAGAGTTCCTGAAAGTGGATGCTTTTAAGAAGAAGCAGAAACTTTGCTTTACACGTTATTCTGCTGGCTGCACATAGATGCGTAATACAGCCTTGTGTCTGTCGTTGCTCATTCAGGGTGTTCCAGGAGAGGCTGGTGCCGCAGGGGCGACCGGACCACGTGTGAGTCTCAACAAAATGCTTTCTTTTTGGTTTGTAAGTACTTAGTATTTTCGTGCATTAAACGTTCCTGTGCTGCTTTTCCTCCTCAGGGTGAACGTGGTTTCCCAGGAGAGAGAGGAGGTGTGGGGCCTCAGGGGCTCCAGGGGCCTCGAGGTCTTCCAGGAACTCCAGGAACCGACGGACCCAAGGTGAGCAGATCAGTCAGTCCAGTACAGAGATCATCATTATCACAATACAGCAAAATGTACCATACTGCGATCTCAAATACTGACTCTGGCTCACATGTTTTATGATAACACATGCAACAGCATTCACTTAAAGGGCACCTATTATGCAAAATCTACTTTTAGAAGGTGTTTGGACAGAAATGTGTGTCCAGGCTCAAAAAAAAGAGACTGTCTGCAAAATAACGTCATATTTCAGTAGCCCCTCCCACCGATATTGACTGACAGGCGTGTATTACCATATCCTATATACTAAATATACTAAATTTTCTATAAGTCTATGCACAACTATGATTTGGTTTTACAAATGTTGGTAAGAGTTTATTTCTATATCTTTTCCAAAGTTCATTGATATTTTTCTATACCTGTAAATAAAGGAAAGTATTACATTATGCAAGTTTTCATGGATTTCTTGATGAATATAACAAAAACAGTAAGGTACAGAGTTCATTGACTATTTATACATTAAAGGTTTGTAAGATCATCTAACAGGTTACTGCAGTTATATTCTATTCTTTGGCACTCACTAGGTGCGTTAACAAGGGGCATTGTTATCGGTTTCAAAGTCCAAATAGTCAGAATAAAAATGCTCCATATAAACACCTCAATCGGGATAAAAATGCTCAAACCGAATGAAATTGTAATCGATTTGAGAGGAGTGGGATAAACCTTTCTATAAATGAACAAAGTTAACATTCTGCCATGTAAACGCCTTAAACAGATTACTTTGCATCTACGTCAAGCAGGACAGGTGTCGCGCCAAAGTGGGGAGCATTTGCGGGCTGTGCCCCCTGTCCATCCTCTCCCCTCTTTGCTAAACGTGATAGATTTCGAAAGCGAAAGTGAAACCGGTAAGCGCGCATAAGAAAGCCACTGCACACTTTTGGGATCGTCAGCAACTGCACGCGATCACAGATTGCACGCTCTGATTTATTGTTCAGCAACACTTGGTAAGAAATTGTGTATTTGTTCCATTTAAGTACAGTAAAAATACCGGTCCTCTCACGCTTGTTAATGTTGCTTCTCCACTCTGTTTATTGCCATAGGCAAAAACTAATTTTCATGTAAAGGAACAGACCCCTGAAACAGCACCCGCCCCAAAAACGACACTTTTCAACACATTATAATAAACAATCTGTATCGTATTTGGATCTGAGACTTCACAGGCACATTCAGGAGACCCATAAGATTAATATTACATCTTGTAAAAAGTTTCATAATAGGTGCCCATTAATGTGTTTTTTGAAATGCACAGAGCTTAAGGCTAAATGTGATGAAGCTTAATGATCTGGTCATCCATAGGGTGCCATCGGCCCAGGAGGAGCTTCTGGTGCTCAGGGACCTCCAGGACTACAGGGAATGCCTGGAGAGAGAGGGGCATCTGGCATTCCTGGACCAAAGGGTGACAGAGTAAGTGCAATGGCAAAACACCTCTCTATAAGACTAGGTCTGTGTATTTTTGAAATGATGAAATATGTGGGAAAACTTACGTATATGAAACTCTCTTGATCCACTACCTACTGCTTGATTATGAAGGTGAAAATGTTAGAAAATGTTATTAAATAAATGTTAAGAAAAAGAAAAGCACTAGTAAAGCACTATTACACATTTACTGCTGAGTATGCAAACATTTGTGATAAAGGTACTGTAATGGATAGCAGTCATAAGATTTGACTGTTTGTGTATCGCAGGGTGACAATGGTGAGAAAGGACCTGAAGGAGCTCCTGGGAAAGATGGCGCAAGAGTAAGAAGAATTAAATACATGAACCACACTACATAAATCATGTATAGCATGTGCACGTTACAATATGACTGTACACACAAGACATGGGCTGTATGAATGTGCCAGTATGAGTTCAATGCTGGATGAATGTATTTGTGAATTCCTAAGTGCGTGTCATTTCAGCAGCAGAGCCAAACTGCTATTCTGTAGCGATTTTAATAAGAGCCTTTTTTAATCATACAACTGAGGTTTATGAACAGGAGTGGATGAGGATGTTGTTTTCTGTCTTTACAGGGTTTAACGGGTCCAATTGGTCCTACTGGCCCGGCGGGACCCAACGGTGAAAAGGTACTAAAGTTATCAGTTTATTATCATTTTGTTAATGTCTTGAACGTCTAAAATTAATCACTACCCTCTGCATTCCTCAGGGAGAATCTGGACCTGCAGGACCGTCTGGAGCTGCTGGTACTCGTGGTGTTCCTGTGAGTCTCTCACAAACTATAACATTATTCAAAGACCTGTGTTCATAATAGTGGCATTTCTACTTTCCATACATTCTACACTGAAGTCAATCTATTTTTGCAACTTGCGTATACAACAACATGAATTCAAACATTCTACCGACCTCTGAATTTACATACTGAAAAGTTTTATCTGTCATACCGTTTTTGTCATACCGTATCTCGCTTAATACTTTACACATGATATGATAGCCACCAGATTTTCTCAGCTCTGGCTAATCTGGATTTTCAAACATGTTTATTGATAAAAAAATCTAGTAATGTTCGTTCTTATGTTCACTGGAAAGGGCAATACAATATGGCAACTGACTGAGATAAATTTCAGTACAGGGTCAAATTGTCAACAATCCACATACAAAGTTTATAAATATGTGTAAAAAAAATAAATAATAATAATAATGTATATTGTTACTGAACACACAGTATAAGAATGTACTAGTATGATATAACGAAACTGAGACTTCATGTTTTTGACAGGGTGACAGAGGAGAAACTGGTCCTTTTGGTCCTGCTGGTTTTGCTGGTCCACCTGTAAGTAAAGCAATTGCAATTTTAATATCTGCACCTCATCTTTATTTTTTCTTTATTTCTGGCTAACAGTTAAAGTTTCAGACACTCCCATAGGGCTAGACTCATGCAGTCTGACCATCAAACTACTTAAAAAGCTGTTTATAGCAGTACACAAATGAAATCCACAAATAAAAATGGCTTTGGCCTAGTGATTAACCAACTAATGGTGAAACCAGCCATCTAAGTGGTTAAATAAAATGGAAAATAAAATAGAAAATGAAAAAATGAAAATATGAAGAGGTAAGTTTGAGCTTATATTTATTTGGTTAAGTAAACACTGACATCTTAGTGTTCAGTATAAGAGAAGGCAGATGAGTTTGCTGTCTCATCACTCAGAGCAAAATGAAATTTTGGCTGCAGCACATGCCATGTTGGTGTCTACAGAGTTTAGCTCCAACTTGCCTCAACACACCTGCTGGGAAGTTTCTAGTATACCTAGTAAGAGCTTGATTGGTTCAGGTGTGTCTAATTGGGGTTGGAGCTAAACTGCAGGACGGATGCCCTCCAAGACTGAGTTTGGGCACCCCTGCTCTAAAGGATCTTCAATGGTGAAGCTTATTCAGAAGCTTGAGGAGCATATTTAATGAAATGTAGTGGAGGAACAAGCAGGAAGCAGTTTTATAAAAATTCAAAATCAAGAACTGAAGTTTGTACAATCATGAATTTTACAACAAAGCTGAAATTAGTAGAGCTGAAAACTGATAATAAAGATGGATAAACTGCCTTGATCTTGATTAATGGCATAAAAAGAAAGGAGTGATGGACAGCACTGACCGCTGACATTGTTACTGATTGTTAACTTATTTATATAAATGTGTTAGGGTGCAGATGGACAGCCTGGCGCTAAAGGAGAGCAGGGTGAAGGTGGACAGAAGGGTGATGCTGGTGCACCGGGCCCTCAGGGACCTTCTGGAGCTCCAGGTCCTCAGGTAACATCAGCCAACTTAATTTGCATTCCCATCTCGAGACAACGTTTGCCCTGTAGTTCTTCAAATTGTGCATTCCTGCATTGGTTATAGGGACCAACCGGTGTGTCTGGACCAAAAGGGGCTCGTGGTGCTCAAGGACCACCTGTAAGTACAAACAAAAAGATTTTCATTGTAAATGTAGATTATGAAACTGAATGTTTATTTTATGACTTTTGTAGGGTGCCACAGGTTTCCCTGGAGCCGCTGGCAGAGTAGGACCTCCTGGCCCCAATGTAAGTAAAGAAATAGACCTGTTCACTCTGACAAAGATTAATGGAATAGCTGCATAGTATAAAAATATAATCATTAGTGTAATGTAAAACATTGTGTACATCAGTCAAAATTACTAATGGCCAGCTGATGTTTCTAGGTGCATAAATGTCCACCACACTTCACTATTTTCATTCATACTAATGTGCTTTGGTTGACGTCATTCTCAGGGTAACCCTGGTCCTGCTGGTCCTGCTGGTCCTCCTGGTAAAGATGGTCCAAAGGGTGTGCGTGGTGATGGAGGCCCTCCTGGAAGACCCGGTGACGCTGGATTGCGTGGGCCAGCTGGGACTCCTGGCGAGAAGGGAGATCCTGGAGAAGATGGTCCTCCCGTATGTAGTTCTACTGGATCTCATTTAGTATTTCCACCTCAACACATAGGGAAGATAGTCACACTTAGAGATTTTAAATGCAAAGCCCACTGATTCAGTTCATCCAGACTCATTTTGTGATGAGAGTCTCTTTTTTTGGTTCTGTTGTTGGAGAATAATATGATTTTGTCATTGTGGCTTTTACTTCTGTCCTGTTCCAGGGTCCAGATGGGCCAGCAGGTCCTCAGGGTCTGGCTGGGCAGCGTGGTATTGTTGGACTTCCTGGACAGCGTGGTGAAAGAGGTTTCCCCGGTCTGCCTGGACCCTCTGTAAGTCTTCATCCTCCCAGATAAACACACTGACATTTAGGATAGTAATAATGATAGTGACAGGAGACAGAAGTTTTAGTCATAAGGTTTTTATCAGATTTTCCTTTAAGGTGAACTTTATGTAGTCCTACTTTGCCAGCTTTTCAGTTTCCAGTGAATATGACAAGTAAACAAAAGGAAGAGAATGTTTTTCCACATTTAGGAATCAACTGCCCTTGCCAATGAGACACTTCGCTGTGAATGCATTATTTAAAAAAGAACGCAATTGCAAAATATAAAGGCACTTTTCCTTTGTTTGCCTCATACACCGTTAACCACAGGCGCAAGCAGCTTTCACAGTGTCACCAAAAATGACAATAGCATGACTCCAAATCAAATCTAAATATGGGATTGCTCATTTCTCAAATACCACTTACAGTTAAGAAATAGCAAAAGACAAAGAGTTTTATCCAGCTAAATGCAAGGCTATTACAGGTGGATGTAACTGCTTAATCACATTCAGTTGATGAATCCCCATCACAGGGTGAGCCTGGTAAACAAGGAGCTCCTGGTGGACCTGGAGACCGTGGACCTCCTGGACCCGTGGGAGCACCTGGTCTGACAGGACCTGCTGGGGAACCAGGGAGAGAGGTATGTTACAACCAACCACAGTCCTGGTGATTTACTCCAGCACAACTCGTAAAACAACCAGCAGTCAAATCAAAGAAAATATGTGAACTGCACACTGTGTGGAGTTCAGATTGCACCTAAATTGTTTAATTCATTACTTTCTTACATTCTCAGGCTTGCATGTGATAAAAAAAACTGTAACTTATATTCCAGAACTTACTGTGAACCAGTGGTTCCCAATCCTGGTCCTGGAGTTCCCAGCACGGGACATTTTAGATGTATCCTTAATCAAACACACTTGAATCTATGTAAAGACTCCAATACCTGAAATGGGTGTGTCAGATAAAAGAGACATCAAAATTGTGCAATGCCAAAAACTCGTGAAATAGGATTGGGAAGTACTGTGCTAGTGGAGACTGAATATTTGACAGAAAAAGTAGTACTTGCTCACACAAGTCATTGAGTGGCGATGACAGGTAGCAGACTTCAGTGTGCAGAAGCACTCCCAAAACTGGTGTTTAGAGCCTGTGCTTTGATCAGGTTGAGAAATTTCACAGCTTCATGAAGATCATTTGGCATTTTCTTGTTTAGGCTTGTCTGTGTATTGTACAGTGGTTCCACATGGCTTTCAGAGCTTCCTCTTTAACCTTCGCAATGTGACAGCTGATTTTTCTACCATCGTTGCATTTTACCAGTTCATAATGTTCATCATGAAAACTGTTCAAAAATTGGTTGAAAACAGACTATTTTGTCCTCTACTTCAGTCTATAAAGTAAGGTTAATTTACAGGATTTTCAAGGCTGAGTAGTAAAATCCATTTAGAGGCTTTTATTGAGGCTGAATTTACAGGATTTTCAAGATTTTTCAATTTTCAGACAAATTTTAATTAGAATTATAAAATTATAATATATAAAACTTATAATTTTGCCATCATGTACTGTCCCTCATGCCTTTCCAATTCTGACTGACTTTCTTTCTTATACGGAACATAAAAATTCTTTTGAGAGAGTGTTTTGTGTGTGTTCAGCAGCAGTCATACAAGTTTAAAACAACATGAGGGTCATTAAAAGAGGACAGAATTGACATTTTTCGGTATCAGCTGTCCTGAAATAATGAATGGCTGATGCGTAAGTGTTTACTACTTAGGGCAGTGGTGTTTACTTTTGTTCCTAAAGATCTGCCCTTCTAAAGTCCACCTCCAGCCCAAATTAAACACACCTGAAGCAGCTCATCAAGAGAACTTGATCATTACAGATGGGTGTGCTGGAGCAGGACTGGAATTGAACTGCAGTTCTCTAGGAATAGGAAAAGCCCATCCTGAAACCGATAAGATGAGCTCGGCTCTTTCGCTTGCAGAACATGCTCTCTTTCATACTCCTCGTATGATGAATTGGTGCGAACCAGCTACCATTAAAAAAAGGGGAAGCATAATGCCTGTTAGAATTGACTGTTTGCCAGATTTAGCAAGCAAAGCCTGAAATGAAGATTAACAGAATAGCCTACCAGCTGTATCTCTGTGGCCGATTCCCTCTAAAGAAACTGAGAGTGTCGCAGGACAGGAGAGGAGCAGGAACATCGCGTGAGAAGATAGGAGTGAATTATAAGTGTAGATACAAAGAAGAGTCTTGTACCATAAAGCTTGTAGAACAAGCTCAGTGTTACAGGTCTGGTTTTAAATTGAGAAAACCAAAACCAATATTAATCAGATTTACCATTCATTAACAAACAAGAAAACCAATCAACAAATTAGAAAAAAAAAATGGGATAAAGAAAACAACAAATAGAGATTAGATGCTTTCATTGTACACAATTCCTTGTTGTCTTCAAACTTAATTTAATCAATACATACATACATGCTGTATATACATAAAGAGCTTACAACAAGTTTAATATTATACTTTTTTGCAGGGCAATCCTGGGTCTGATGGTCCTCCTGGTCGAGATGGTTCTGCAGGAATAAAGGTGAGCGTCACAGAGGATTGTGTATATCCATCTACTTTCTTATTAAAAGGCCTTCAGACATGGTTCCACTAAACTGTTTTCACTGTTGTATGGTCTAAGTTATGCTTGCTGACTCACTGCATCACTCTTCTGTTCAGGGTGACAGAGGTGACACCGGTTCAGCTGGCGCTCCTGGTGCTCCAGGTGGTACTGGTGCTCCTGGTCCAGTCGGACCCACTGGCAAACAGGGAGACAGAGGAGAGGCCGTAAGTACACATTCCTAGATATCTGTAAAATGCATTAAAGAAGTGACTAAATGTTAGTTATTAGTCTATAACATTGTGTCAGGAAAATGGTATTTATTATTCACATTATTAAAGGGTATTATTTAAATGATTTTTACCACAAAATGTCTCAGTTTAAAATAAAACTATTTAAATAAATGAATATGTACATACAGTGAGGAAAAAAAATATTTGATCCGCTGCTGAAATTATATAATTTTATAATTTTAAAGGTAGGTTTATAAGAACAATGAGAGACAGAATATCAACAAAAAAAATGCATTTCAAAAACATTTAATGAGTGAAAGAATTGTTTGACCCCTTTGCAAAACATAATTTAGTACTTGGTGGCAAAACCCTTGTTGGCAATCACAGAGGTCAGACGTTTCTTGTAGGTGGCCACCAGCTCAGGAGGAATTTTTGTCCCACTCCTCTTTGCAGATCCTCTCCAAGTCTTTAAGGTTTCAATCTTCAGCTTCCTCCACAGTTATTCTGTGGGATTATGGTCTGGAGACTGGCTAGGCCACTCCAGGATCTTAATGTGCTTCTTCTTGAGCCACTCCTTTGTTGCCTTGGCCGTGTGTTTTGGGTCTTTGTCATGCTGGAATACCCATCCATGACCCATTTTCAATGCCCTGGCTGAGGTTCTCACCCAAGATTTGATAGTACATGGCCCCGTTCATCGTCCCTTTGAATCGGTGCGGTTGTCCTGTCCCCTTAGCAGAAAAACACCCCGAAAACATAATGTTTCCATCTCCATGTTTGATGGTGGAGATGGTGTTCTTGGGGTCATAGGCAGCTTTCCTCCTCCTCCAAACATGGCGAGTTGAGTTGATTCCAAAGAGTTCGATTTTGGTCTCATCTGACCACAACATTTTCACACAGTTCTCCTCTGAATCATTCAGATGTTCACTGGCAAACTTCAGACGGGCCTGTACATGTGCTTTCTTGAGCAGGGGGACCTTACGGGTGCTGCAGGATTTCAGTCCTTCAAGGCTTAGTGTGTTATCAATCATTTTCTTGGTAACTATGGTCCCAGTTGCCTTGAGATCATTGACAAGATCCTCCCATGTAGTTCTGGGCTGATTCCTCACCATTCTTGTGATCATTGAAACTCCATGAGGTGAGAGCTTGCGTGGAGCCCCAGACCGAGGGAGATTGACAGTTATTTTGTGTTGTCATCTTCTCACCAAGCTGCTTGGCGATGGTCTTGTAGGACATTCCAGCCTTGTGTGGTTCTACAATCATGTCCCTGACATCCTTGGACAGCTCTTTAGTCTTGGCCATGGTGGAGAGTTTGGAATCTGATTGATTGATTGATTGATTGATTGATTGATTGATTGATTGATTGATTGATTGCTTCTGTGGACAGGTGTCTTTTATACAGGTAACAAACTGAGATTAGGAGCACTCCCTTAAAGAGTGTGCTCCTAATTTCAGCTCTTTACCTGTATAAAAGACACCTGGGAGCCAGAAATCTTGCTGATTGATAGGGGATCAAATACTTATTTCACTCATTAAGATGCAATTCAATGCATAACTTTTTTGAAATGCGTTTTGGATCTGGATTTTTTTTGTTGTTGTTGTTATTCTGTCTCTCACTATTCAAATAAACCTACCATTAAAATTATAGACTGATCTTTTTTTTTTGTCAGTGGGCAAACGTACAAAATCAGCAGGGGATCAAAACATGTTTTTCCTCACTGTACATACATATACAAACCAGTTCACAGGCTGAAAAATTAGTCAACGAAATTGACTATGTATCAGTGATTTTGTGATATTACACTAGTTTAATGTTTGACCCTTGAATGTCTATTCAGTATGGATATTTATGTCATTTTTCTCAACATGATGGAATGTGTACGAGTGACTTTAATGCACTACAAATGCTATAAAAACATCAATCAAAATGTTGGAACATTCCAAGCTTTCTTTGTTGAATTCCTCTTTAAATGTGATGTTGCATCTGGAAAAGTGTACAGCTGGATGGGATGCCGTCTTAAAGCTGCTATTAATACATAGTAAAAGCATGGAAAGTATAGGACTTTCCAAAAATGCACTACTAAAAATGACAAGAAAAAAGTATTTATGATTTACAAAAAAAATGACTTCAAGCCAAAAGATGAAATTTTACAAAGAACGCACACTTGACGCACTCATTACTTTTAACTGCAGGGACCCAAAGGACCTGCTGGACCTTCAGGGCCCGCTGGAGCTCGGGGAATGCCTGTGAGTACTTTTCTTGCCACGCATGAATAACAATCTGGTCTTTTTCTTGATTCATTTACTTAATTCTGCTTTTAGTAGTCAGTGTGTCAATGTATGCACAATAGTTCAATGTAGCCTTATAGACTTAATGTACAGTTGCAATGCTCGTGTCCATTAATCACAGGGCCCACAAGGCCCGCGCGGAGATAAGGGAGAGGCTGGCGATTCAGGTGAGAGAGGACAGAAAGGACACAGAGGTTTCACGGGTCTTCAGGGTCTACCTGGGCCTCCTGTAAGTTGCTATTTCTTTGTGACATATTCAGCTAAAGCATTCCATGTACAAATACTGAGGTAAGAATTAATGTGATAATATAACAACATCTGTACACTCCACACACAGGGGCAACCTGGTGACCAAGGTGCTTCTGGACCTGCTGGACCCGGTGGAGCAAGAGTATGTAGCTAGGAACATTATTTTTACATCTGTATTTACATTGACTTTGCCACCCTGCAGAGTTTAGCCCCAACCTAATCAAACTCTAGGGGTTCCATTTATAAAATGTTATCTTAGGGTGCGCATACACTAAATTCATGACAACGTTCATATTTATAAAAGTGGTCTTTGACATGGAATAGCACCACGTCAGGGTTTAAACAGATGTACACACTTTTCCTTTTGGGTAGCTAGGATGTTTTCCATGCAACATTTTATAAATAAGGCCCAAAGTTCTGAATATTACTTGAAAGCATGGTGGAGTGCTGGAGCAGGTTGGAACTAAACTCTGGAGGCTGGCAGACCTGCAAGAGCAGGATTGAACACCCTTGGATTATGCAAACAGGTGATGCTGTGTTGAGAATCAGACTTCTGACTCTTTTTAGGGACCCCCAGGCCCTGTTGGCCCAGCTGGAAAAGATGGAGCAAATGGTTTGCCTGGACCCGTCGGACCCCCTGGACCTCGTGGTCGTTCTGGAGAGACTGGGCCAGCTGTAAGTAGCAAAGCGAAGACTAGATTTATACACCAGTGTCCCCAGCACTTAGCATTTTGTATATCCCTCTAGTTAAAACACACCTGAATCAACTCATTAGCCAGTAAGTATAGACTCCAAGACCTGAAATGGGCATGTCAAATAAAGGAGACATTCAAAATGTGTACTGTTGGGGGTACTCAACAGTAAAAATCCTGAATTAAAAAAGTCTGGCTGTTTGTTTAACAGTAATTTGGTTCATACACTGCTTCTCCTCAGGGCCCCCCAGGAAATCCTGGTCCCCCTGGTCTTCCTGGACCACCAGGTCCTGGCATCGACATGTCTGCCTTCGCTGGTCTGTCTCATCCTGAAAAGGCTTCTGATCCCTTGGGGTACATGAGGGCAGACCAAGCCGCCGACGGTAACCGTCAAAATGATGCAGAGGTTGATGCCACTCTGAAATCCCTGAACAACCAGATTGAGAACATCCGCAGTCCTGATGGTACTAAAAAGAGCCCAGCCCGGACCTGCAGAGACCTGAAACACTGCCACCCGGACTGGAAGAGCGGTGAGTTTGCCCTGCAAGCATGTTTACTTAGAAATTTTGAGGACTCATGTGGGAGGGTTGGCTTCTGCCTTGATAAAGTATAGGGAATATGTGTGGTAAATAAAGATTTGTCTCTGTGTAGGTGAATACTGGATTGATCCTAACCAGGGCTGCACCGTTGATGCTATGAAGGTGTTCTGCAACATGGAGACCGGCGAGACCTGCGTTTATCCGAAACCCGCCAATATCCCACGCAAGAACTGGTGGACTACCAAGGGTGCTGAGCGTAAACATGTTTGGTTTGGAGAAGCCATGAATGGTGGATTCCATGTGAGTCTCTCACTTTCTGGTCTTGTTGACCCTTGAGTTGATTTCAGGACTACACAGAATTGTTCTTTAGGATTTAGATCACCTCCATCTAATGAACTTTCTTTCATCTACAGTTTAACTATGGAGACGACAATCTGGCACCTAATACAGCAAGTATTCAGATGACTTTCCTAAGACTGCTGTCCACAGAGGCCTCACAGAACCTCACCTACCACTGCAAGAACAGCGTTGCCTATATGGATGAGACCACTGGTAACCTGAAGAAAGCTCTGCTGCTGCAGGGATCCAATAATGTGGAAATCAGAGCTGAGGGCAACAGCCGCTTCACGTATAGTGTTCTGGAGGATGGTTGCAAGGTGAGGACACATTTTTGACCAGGCTAGGGAATCAAGAATTTAATAATAATAATAATAACGGGGTGAATATACCATAATAATTCTAGACCTGTTTTAGTGCAGCAAAATAATTTTAAAAACCGCCTTGTTTACACCTAGTATTAAGATGCATTTTGGTCAATCAGATCGGCGTTTTAAAATGAAAACGATCCTCATCTACACTGGCATTTTCACTGCATTTCAGAAATGATATCCGTCTACACTACACAACTGAAAATGCATGTCACGTGACCATTCATGCAGGAACCACCATAGATATGTATAGGTAGATTCCCTATTATTTAAATGGCGGAAGCGTCTATGTGCTAGAAGCAGTCAGATAGGGAATCTACCTATACATATCTATGGGTAAAACAATGAGCATGAAAGTCTCCATTTTTGAGGGTTGAAAACACTGGAGTAGTATAAATGATAGACGTGACCATAGCAAAAGTTACGCATTTTAAAACTAATACGCACTAATGTAAACTTGCCTAATATTGTGAAGCTTGCGCAATTTACATATCAGCCAAATGCTGGGGTTTTTTTGTGTTTTTTGTTTTTGTTCAAAGGTATTTTTAAAACGATAACTGCATGGATAAAAAAATATAAAAAATAAAAATAAATAAATAAAATAAAAATAAATAAATAAAAATAATTTTTTACCACTATTCAAAACAGAATTCCTTCTTTCCTTTTTTTGTTTTGTTTTGTTTACTTGTTATCTATTTAACTGAAATGTATTTTGTGTAGGCCTATTTATTTTATTCCTATCAAATGTTATTTTATCCTGTTTTTCTCCACTTTGTTTGTTATTTCCCTTACAAAAATTAACCATGTTTTAAAAGTGTATTAACCATGTTTTTTGTTGTATTGGTTATCATTTGTATAACCAGTTTTAGTACAAATACCATAGCTAAACTATGGTTATTGTAGCAAAACCATGGTTAATTTTTGAAAACTGCATTTAAATACCAGGTATAAATGGGGCAAGAGAGCAAGTAGACAACAATGCCATTGTTTTTGTCCTTACTGGTTGTACTCAGCAGCAAACATACAGTGCCACCAGTATAATGTAATTAATAAACTCAGGAAATACTGTTACACAGCTTTCTAAAAAAAACGTGCAGCTCACATTTACATATAAAAAGACAAGCAGTTCAGTAGAAAATCTGTGTGAACTGGCTACTTACAGCTGAGTTTTTTTGTCTTTACAGAAACACACAGGACAATGGAGCAAGACGGTCATTGAGTACAAATCACAGCAGACCTCACGCCTTCCCATAGTGGACATTGCACCTATGGATATTGGAGGAGCAAATCAGGAGTTTGGAGTGGACGTGGGTGCCGTCTGTTTCTTGTAAAGACAGAGGAACAGATGAAACCTGGATACAGAAAAATTAAGAGAGACAACACACACTCGAGAGCGAGGAATAACAAAAGAGAGAAACTAAAGAACTAGACATTTTTAAGTGGGACATCTTTATGACTAGACAAAAAAAGTGCGTCCGAAAGTATTTTTTAGGATATGCACTGATAGGCACTAGCAGTACTCATCTGTGACTGACCTGCCATTCCTTGACTGGCAGACACTCTCCCATCTACAGCGTCTCGTCACACACTCTCAGCACTCTGGGAACATCTCACAACCCAACGGAACGGTACATAAGGGAGTATGCCAGAGAAAAAGACAGAAGTAGAAATGTGTCTTGGTTTTATTTATTTATTGTTAAGGTGCTATTTCCCCCCCTGTGCATTTGAATCAAGAGTTGTACATCAGTGAGTCCCACACTAAGTATTTTAGCATTTTCATCTATAATTATTGGACTCACATGCATTTTACAACAGCCTGAACTTTGAAAATCACATGCAAGTGTTCGTCTTTCTTATCACCACAGTGTATGTAAATTGCTGTGCATTAAAACATAATCAATGGTGCTTTAAAACACCCTGCATTTTTTTCCAAAGATGATATAATAGACATCTAATTGTTTATTTGTGCATATGTGTGCGACACCATTCAATGTACTTTTAAAAGAGCCCTTTCACATATGTGGTCTGTAGCCCAGTTTTGAATTTTCTTTTTTAAGCTACCTCATGCTATAAAAAAAAAAAACATCACAGAAAAAGTAAAGCCCTACTAATTATTAAAGTCAGCATTATGCCAGACTGTGCTCTGGACAGAATTCAAAAAGATAAATTTAGTTCTGTTCCCTACTCTATGCCCTGAGCAAATTTAGTCAAATTACCTTCAATTGGTCTCACATCCTGTCCTATGTATATTATAGTGGAAAAGCTGTCTTATTGTTTTTATTTTGTTTTTAATGAATGCAAATTTTTAAAATGTACAACCTAGAGATTGCTTTTATCCCCTTTTCCTCCTTTCTTTTTTTTAAGTTTTAGATGCACTCTTAGACATATAGGGTAAGAGCCAGCTACTTAAGGGAAAGAGCGCATCAACCCATCTTGCTTGCTTGTATGTGTGTTGTGTTGCTTTTTAAATTTGTCGACTTTTTTTTTTGCTAAAATAAAAGGATAGAACATCTTTGTTCAGTTACATAGTATTGGGTTCCCGAGGTGGGTTGATTTACTTTGCCTTTGTTTTCTTGGAAAATAAAGAAAAAATATAGCATCACAGCTTAAAATAGTAAAATAGTTCATTATGACAGTCAATACACCTGTGTACAAATAATACTTTGTGCAGTAGTTTACATAGTATGATCTGTCTGTCCGGTTAGTGTATTTATGTTTAGTAAATTTCAACATTTGTGCTCTGTTTGTCTATGACTTTTTACCGTAGCAGCAACACATAGAATCATTTCTATTAAATAAATACAGTAATGTTGGTATATCTTCGATGGTTCTTCTTATGACTATGATTTTATAGCATGCACTCAGGAGTCAATGAGGATATTAGAGTGACAAGTAATGTGACACAGATAACACACTGTATAATTCTAACTGAAGCTTGAACTATGATGTACAGAAAGAGCAGAACCAGAGGACAAAAAATATCTTTGTTCCAATGTGCGAGAAAGACCGAAGCAAATAGTTTGAGATCCACAGTGATCACCACTCTTACCTGGTACTCTCCTCATCCCTGGTCTAAAGTTCCCTGGACCTTATACGCCACAATGTTCTCTGGTTGACTATAGTCTTTGCCCATTTATCACAAGGATATGGTGTGACACCAAAAATATTGATACTCTACTGGGACACTGCTTGTCAGATCTGGATCGTCTCTTCCACCTTCTTTGAGCGTTCACTTCAGTTATCTTCACTGTAGTTCACAATTAAACACAGATATTGCTCAGAGTCGAAGGACTGACAACTCTCCAGATGCTGGTCTTATCAACATTTATCAGATTACTTTGAACTCTGAGTATGGTTAACCTTGTAGTCAGGCGGTCAGTTAAGACGGCATCAAACCACTGCTATACCACTTTGCTATTCAAAGATGGATAAAAAACCTTACTGTAGCTCTTCATGTTTGGCAACTTCCACTATCACCATCAAAGAGTGAACAAAGATTCCTTCCGGACAACAAATTTACCTCGGTGCAGACTACAGCCAACAACAAGACCTTTTACCACACGCAGGACGTTATGAGACACTGCTGCTATTCAGTCATCTGAGCTTTGCCTGAAGTTCTCATCAGGCCCCACCAAACTCAAGGATCTAAACATAATTTTTCTGACTTTCTGAAGGTGTGGTTGCACAGCCAAACATTGTTGAGTATCACCTGACAGGGTGCCAGGGTTGCATTCACAGATGTCCCTGATGCATGTCGACCGCCGTAGTTGTGTCTTCATACAGTAGGAAGGCTGTTTCATCTTTCTTGATGATCTTTCTTGATGTGAACCAACAGGAGGACTAGCAAATTTTTATCATTGTGGGTTACAATGTCAGGTCACATAACATTTTGATATAAAATTACCAGTTTTCTCAAATGTGTATATACATAAATATTCCCAATACTTGTTACATTTTTTCTAAAATAAATATGAGTCTCTCTATACAGTACATTGTCTGGTTATATTTCATGGTGGCAGCAGACTTTAGCAATGGCCAGCATGAGTCCTGAGACTGAAGTAAAATGCAAATATGCTGCAGGTTGGAAGTGTTAATAGACGGTCTTGAGTACTAATTGAAAGCCCAGTCCAGACACATTTGTGGGTTTAGAAAAGAGTTTGTTGCAGATGTTGTTTGTTCCAGTAGTAGTATAGTACCCAAAATTAACTTAACAGAGGATGAACAGGTCTGGTATATACATATAACATCAGGAAAAATAAGCCTGAAAAAAAAAATGCCTGATACTTGTCCGTTTACTGATGCAGGCAAGAGAAATCCTGACACCTTGTGGAACTTCTTTGAAAGACAGTTGAAAGTGACATTTCAGAATCCATAGGCTCCATGTGATGGGAGTACAGAGGAAACC
>JAHKKF010528770.1:2096-15561 GCA_019740295.1 Labeo calbasu
CATGAGAGACGGTTATGATGATTCTCAGTGAGGCTGTGCTGAGCTGTAGGGCTCCTTCATCATTCTCACCTGCTGAGGCCGTATGACGCTCAGGAACTTCTGCGTGAGCAGGAACAGAAGGTGAGCCAACAGAAGACTGATGCAGATGTTGATTCGAGACACATTATTCACTCCAGGACTCCATCGACAATAGGTGAAGCTCAACAGGGCCAAACTGAAGAACACCAGCCCCACGATCACACACACCAGATTCAACAGATCCAGCTGTGAGTCGCTCTGAGAAAACATGTCAGAGTACATGAGTGACAAATCTGTGCTGTTCTTCAGTGTTCACTAGAAATATTCTCATACCTCTGCTGGGCGGCTGGTTTGCATGATGAGAGCGAATGTTGACAGATGATCACAGGAACACACAGTGTAGCTGCTGTTGGTCTCTAAAACAGAACAACCATCTACAATCCACGCGCTGATATTCCAGTACACACAGGACAGAGAACCGTTGGGATCAAACTTCTGCAAAAAGTAGAACAAACATAAAGTAAATAAAATAATAGTGAAAGATGTTTTCAAACGTTCATCAGTTCTCAGGTTGGACAAAAACACATGTCAGTCTCTCACTCTGATGTGTCTGAAGGTGAAGTTGACTGGTTTGGTGAGTTTAGTGTTGGTGGTTTTGAAAAGAGTAGCTGAGATCACAGTGGACATCATGGTGTTAACTGTGTCTTTTGGTGTAGTGAAGAAGTCTGGCTTCAGTAGATTCCCCATTGTTCTGTAGCTCAAAAAAGCCACAGCAGCTGATCCTGTGTGACAAAAACATATAAATAAACTCCAGGGCTGCACAAAAAAATTCTTTGCGAGCGGTGATTCTAACATAAACGCCCCTCTCGTTTAACACTCCCGTAGGACAGGCCCTGTCTCTGCAATTCGACCAAATTATTTGCACATTCATTTTTTACATTTTCTTTCTTTTTCTACCCAAAGCTAGAGCAGCAACATTGAAAATCTCCACATCTCCATGTTTAGCGCAAAAGCTCATAAGCTTGCCAACGGCCTGTTTTTGATAAAATCACATCAAGACATTTAATGTACTTGTTTCATTGTTGTTCTTGGCGATCCCAATGAGATCGATGTCCACAGAAGCATTTGTAGTGTTAAGTCGAGGGATTTTCTCTAAGGTGGTCTGTGGTCCAACCATGAAGATTTCTACCTCTGATTAAAAAGTACAGGTACGTAAATGAAAATGTAATAACATTAGGTCATTTAAAAAACATCTGACGTTATTTCAAAGGTCTTCTAGACTTGAGAATGTTAGGTAATTTAACAGAGTTTGCTTTATACTTACCCACGGTGTCAAGAGTAAAATTGACATAGTCACTTGTGTTTGTCGGTTTTATCAGCATGGATACGAGTTTCTCGCTGGCTTTTAACAGACGGTTTACATCAGCTGATGATGAGCCTAAAACCTCTGAAGCTTTCAGGACCATATCCAAAATGTTGGACACATTCTATTTTAGTGATCATATAAATAGGATCATTTGTAAATGTTGGAACAAAAGAAAACTTTGCTGCAGGATAATTTATATAATTGACAAATAATGATTATTTTGTCATTTTTGTCTTACGGTCAAAGGAAGCACGTCCGCTGTCATGTTCTCTATCTGGTCAAAAAGATCTACACTTTGTCCTGTGGTCTGAAATCACAGTTAAGTTTTACAAATAAAACAGAAAAATGACCCTCTGTGCATTGTGAAGTATTTGCTGATTTTGGTAATGGTTTAAGTCAAATAAAAGTTAATTGTTAATATTCTCCTACATGTTGTATATCTGTACACAAAGAACCAACAGCTTTCAATAATAATAATAATAATAATAATAATAATAATAATAATAATAATAATAATTACTGAGCTGGTGTTTCAAGTTTTATTGATATGAGCCCAACCCTCCAGTTGCAGTTTCAGAAATTAACCCTGCAACAACTTACCCTGCATTCTTCCAGCGGTGTGATATTCAGACCTGGAATTGGAAAAGTCTTCATGAATTAAATTATTTCAGAAGTAATTTCTTTGGGACTGGGTAATGCTGCGGTTGTAGTTGTGTTGTATGAATAATCGAATTTATTTACAAATAGTCTTTTATATATTGATTATAAATCTGAAGGTTTAAACAGACAAGAGCAAGTATAAGACTGCCAAACATTAAATGAGATCAGTTGCAACCATGACTATAACCAGACTATAATCAGAATTTGCGATTATATCAATAGCATTAACAGAATAATATAATTTGGGAGTGTAAGAATACTTAGTAATACTGAGAAAACCAAATCAAGATTTATCTTATAGTCTCAGTAAAAGAAAAAAAAAAAGGTTTTGTTTTGAATTAAATGTTTAGAAAACCGTTTTTGTTTTAACTGTCACCGTCTTCACCATATTACAAATAAATCCTAATCTAATCATGACAAACTATACATCGTTGGAAAGGTCTAAGACTCCTAAATAGATATTTTACCATTTTTTGTGATAGAAATTATGTAGGAAAAGTAATAGACTAATATATGTCAAGAGTGCAACTTAAAAAAAAAAAAAAAAAAAAATCTACATCATAACAGGAGTTCTGACCTTTGTCACAAAAGACTTTCTTCGTTGCCTTTTTCCCTATCACACAATAGAAATAATAAGAAATTATATATCAGCTCAAAACTTAAAATCTCAAAAATCATCCTTTGAAAGGCATTTTAAAATCAGACATTGCATTACCACGGAAAATCAAAATCATATTACAAAATGTTTTCATTCATGAATTATAAAAAAATAAGTCTGGATAGTGCATTTTTATGTCTGTTTTAAAAAATGGGAGTGACAGTTAAAGGGTTAAAGACACTGTTTATTTCATGTTTTTTATGTTTGTTTGTTTTATGCATTATGTATTTATTTATGGTGTGTTTTGTAAAATTTGCAAAACAATTTGTATTTACATGGAAAATGTCAATACTGGAGGATCACAAGACTGTTATCTCCAGTGTCATATCTTTCTAAACAACAACACATGGAAACAGATGCTAAATCAGACTCAGATGCTGAAATCGTCATGAAGATAATTATTTAGAGGAGCTTTTTTTGAAAGCCACATTCTAGTCCAGAAACATTCTCACCTGTAGTAGTGGAACTGGTAGATGTTGTTGAAGTGACCATGTGTAAAGGAGCTGAAAAAAAATACCAGATGGAAACCGATGTTAAATCAGACTCAGACACTGAATTATTGGGTTTAAGATGAAGACGATTATTAGAAGAGGACACATTCCAGTTTGGCAACACATTCACCTGTAGTAGTGGGACTGGTGGATGTTGTGGAAGTGGCCATGTGTAAAGGAACTAAAAAAACAAGACAAGATGGATATTATGAAGACACTGGTTATGAAGGGTCACATTTCCATATTACAGTCCAGTCCAGCATAATCCTAACCTGTATAAGTAGAACTAGTAGATGTTGTAGAAGTGGCTAACTGTAGAAGAACTGAAACAACATAAGGAAAAATATGTTAAATCAGACTCAGATGCTGAATTAGTGTGTTCATCGTGAAGACGATTATTAGGAGGGGCTTCTTTGAAAGCCATATTCCACTTTGGCATCACATTCAGGGGAAGGGAAGGAAACAGATGGGAAATCAGACTCAGATGCTGAATCACTGAGAGGAGCTTCTCTTGAAAGCCACATTCTGGTCCAGAAACATGCTCACCTGCAGTAGTGGAACTGGTAGATGTTGTGGAATTGACTGTCAGTAAATAACCTGTCAAATTTATAAGATGGGAAGAGACACCAAGACAGATTTAAATGAAGTACTGTGTTCATTATGTTCACAGTGCAGTCCATCATCATCCTCACCTATAGATGAGTGACTGGTAGATGTTGTGATATTAACTGTTCGTAAAGGACCTGAAACAGCAACACATGGAAACAGATGTTAAATCAGAATGTATTCTTCATAAAGATGATTATGAGGAGGAGCTTCTTCTGAAAGCCACATTCCAGTTTGTTAACACATTCACCTGTAGTAGTGGGACTGGTAGATGTTGTGGAAGTGACCATGTGTAAAGGAACTGAAACAGTACCAGATGGAAACAGATGTTAAATCATAAAGAAGACACTGATTATAGAAGGTTTTGTTTTAATGTTACTGCCCAGTCCAGCATCACCCTCACCTGTAGAAGTAGAACTAGTAGATGTTTTGTGAATGACAGACTGTGCGCCAGCCAATCCAGCAGAACTAGTAGATGTTGTGGAAGTGTCCCAAAGTAAAGTTACTGAAACAATAACATGTGGAAACTTCAGATTCAAATGCTGAATTATTGCGTTTGTCATGAAGATAACTATTATGGAGGGTCACGTTTCAAATTTACAGTCCATACCAGCATCATCCTCAAATGTAAACTCAAAATCTGTAGATGCTGTGAAAGTGGCTGCTGGAAAATCTGAAGTAACAGATGAAAACAGATGTTAATCTGTTTTGGATACTGAATTACTGTGTTCATTAGAAGGAGCTACTTGTGAAAGACACAAAACTGTTGTCACCTGTTGCACTGGCAGGTGTTTCGGAATTTTCTGGATGTAAATTGCCTGTAGTATTAACAGATGGAAAAATAATAGAATAATAATAATAACAATAATAATAATAATAAATAAAAAAGCATCATCATGAAAATAATAATTACGAGATTACAAGACACTTATCTGTAGCATTAGCACAGAAGCATTAGGCATAGTATTAAAATGCATGTACAGGTCTAATTTACATCAATGCACCCCATTAATATACATTTATGGTGTACTTGCACAGATTCAAAAGAACCAAATCGATCAAAAGTGTCATGTTCTAACTGTTCTCTGTGCTTTTGTTATGTGTTATTTTAGTTAGCATTTTTCCCTTTCTGTTCAAGTTTCCTGTGCCTGGTTTGTAGTCCCTTTGTAGTTTTCTTTGTTGATTAGTCCCTGATTGTTCTCAGCTGTGTCTTGTTAGTCCATTATGCATGTATCCATCATCTATTGTGCATGTTTCCTGCATTCCAGATTGTTTCTTGTCCTTTTATGGATACTGTGTGTGGTTTCTCACAGTTTCATTTCCTTGTGTTCCCGGTTTTTTTTTTTTTTTTTTTTTTTTTTAATATTATTATTGTTGTTGTTGTTATCATTATTATTAAAAATATACTGCCTTTAGATCCTGCTCTCTTAGTATCTATACACACTTGATTAAAACTGAACTGGTATTAATGCTTTGATTAATTGTATTTCTTTTAACCAAGCGGCAACCTCCAGGTCTCTCTCTTGAAGCCAACACGGAAGTGACTAAAACTGCAATTCATCGGCTGGCCGCTAGAGGCTGGCTGCAAAAGGGAATCAATCCCATAGACCTCCCATGTTAAAATACCCAACTTTACAGCAGAAAAAAATATGTTTACAGCCAGGTACAAAAAGTGGTTTTGGTCTATATAGGTAATTTTTTCCCTTCATGACAACTGTGAGGAGGGTGAATTTTTTTATAACTCATCTGTTTATTTTATATTAAGCCTTAAAGTTTTGCATAATTTAGGGCGTGGCCACTTGAGTGACAGGTGGATTGCCGCTGCTGTCACCACCATTCAGCAACCAGCTCCACCCACATCCCGCCTCTTTGCCCATTTTCGATTATCCGGGAGTGGCATGCAATGACGTGATTCCAAGATGGCGACGGCTGACTCCCGCCCACTAAGATCTTCAAAAATGCTCTTCAGAAACCTACGGGTGACGCCGCGGACACTACGTCCATATTTTTTACAGTCTATGCTTTTAACATAGCCTGTACACAGATGGTCATGGTGTAGTAAAAAAAAAAAAAAAAAACGATCTGCAATCTGCAACTACACATTTCACACACTCTATTATTTCTAATCTCACACTCACACACTTGTTCAATTCTACAGATCCACAAACATTCAGTCAAAACAATCAACGGAGGAAACATCAGACTACATTACCAGCTGAGCTCATCTCTGGTGTGACTGTTGTGTCTGTGCTGCTGATGTTAGTAACAGCTAAAAAAAAATATAATAATGATAATTAAAACCAATGACAAGTATTACTGCGTACAAAAAGCACATGTAAATATATTTACCAGCAAAGGTTACTTCTTAGATGCCTAATAATACTAAGAAAATTAAAAGGCAATTCCAGTACTTCACGCTTGAACCTCATAACATAAACTAGCATGTTAATTGTAGATCTAAATGATATGAATAATTTTTATGTTTTTATGTTCCTGTATGCATACAACATTTCAAATAACTGACCAATATCATACTCTGTAAACTGCAGTAACATAGTAAAATGGGAAATGGAGAGACAAATATTATGAATGTGTAGAAAAAGCTAGCGTAAATATAATTACCTGCACAGTATGAAGAATTACTGACAGTTGGACTAACCAAATCATAGACATAATAATTGCCTGGACAGGCTTTGACTTTAATGGGGTAAGACCCGTAATAGCAGCAGTAGTTGTCCCAGTGACCGCAGACATCTCGAGTGACGACTCCATCTTCAACTTTTGGGTGTCCACCACGAATCCACAGTGGGATAGCACTGCCACATCTATTCTGAGCAACACACGTGTCTGGGATCTGAGCGCTTAGACCATTAATAAAGAGACGATACCAGCCGCTCCAGGACAGATAACTGTCACACTTGTAGGAGGGGTTTGATAGCTGACTGGCATTCCCTCTCCATGGATCATCTCGCATGGTGTAGTTGTGGCAGGGATCAACAGAGGGATAAGCTCCTTTTTGGAGAAAAAAAGGGGTGGGGTCAAGTAAAAGGCATATTTTTATTGCATGATTTAGAATAAATAGCCACAAATTTAAAAATGCACACTTTGCTACTGCAGAGACCCCATATTCTCCAGTGAGGCATAATTTCATTAGTTAACTACATCAGTTAATATGAAATAAGATTGAACAATATTTTTTTTAAATACATTTATTAATCTTAGTTAATATTAATTTCGCCATTTACTAATGCATTATTAAAATTGCATGCTGTGTTAACATTAGTTAATGCACTGTGAACTAACATGAACAAACAACGAATTACTATTTTTATTAACTAATTTTAACAAAGATCAATAAATAGTGTATTAAATGTATTGTTCATTGTTCGTTCACGTTAGTTGTCGAAATTTGCGCATTAACAGACAATTAATTTTTCCAGTTTAACGACATAGAACATATTTAATGCAGTTAACACAGGAATGGGGCTAGGGTTGGCCACCCCTCTTAAAACTGCTGTTTCCGTCTCTTTTTTTTTAGTGACAAAGTGGGTTTATTTAATCGCAAAACATCTTTACGAACTCCACTCCAACTTCATCTCAGCACCAGGCGCTAGTCAAACGAGTACAGGAATGGTACAGGTGATGGGGGAACTTCATCAGCAAATGGAGACATGGCAAAATGACCTATTTTCATAAATTTCTGACTAGACCTAGAGAAAGAAAGCTTTAACAGATGCAGGTAACTGCACACTCTCTCATAATACTCTCAATAATATTCTAATACAAAAACCTCCGCTTATATTTGTAAATACTTACAGTATCTGTAATAATTTTGATTGCCATGGTAGATCTCAGACAGTTTCACTTTGCTCTCATTTACTGAATAAATTAGCAATTTAGATAGTAGGATAGTAGTAAAGCTGCAACCAAAATAGCACTAATATAATTACAATTAATTTAGGATGTGAGAATCTGAAAAGGATCACAAGGCATCCTGGAGGAAAAAGCATTTCTGCTATATCAGCTACTTCAGAAGTGGCTTCTCTACAAATAAAGCCACCTAGTGGATAGCGGTGACCTCCACTGACCTTTTTATTTGTTTGTTTGTTTGTTTTTGTTGTTTTTTTAAATGGTCACTTCACATGAGCTTTATGCCGTCAGAGATGGTGATTTCTAAGGAAGTAGTTCCTATTTGTAACATATCGATCTTCACTTACTGACTTCACCTATTCGCCAAAACATCTATTCAATGATACAAATCTGTATCAGCTCAGAAAATAAGCCAATAGACAGTGTGTTGCATTACCAGACGATATGGTCACTGTGACGGCTGTAGAGCTGGTGTTGATGTGGCCGACATCTGAAAGTTTGGATGAATAGTGATTAATTAACAGATACACAAATATAATAAATGTGTAGAAAGAGCTCATGTGAATATAATTACCTGCACAGTATGATGAATTACAGACAGTTGGTCTAACCAACTCATACACATAATAATTGCCTGGACAGGCTTTGACTTTAATGGGAAAAGAGCCATAATAGCAGCAGTAATTGTTCCAGTGACCGCAGACATCTCGAGTGACGACTCCATCCTGTACTGTTGGGTGTCCACCACAAATCCACAGTGGGACCTGTGTGCCACAGCTATACTGTGCAACACACGTGTCTGGGATCTGAGCGCTCAGACCGTTAATGAAGAAACGATACCAGCCGCTCCAGTTGACAAACGAGCCATCGCAGTTTTTGACTGAAGCATTTGTATTATTGATGGCTCTCCACGGATCGTCCCGCACAGTGTAGTTGTAGCAGGGGTCAGACAGATTATCTGTTATAAAAATATGTTGATCTCTTTTTATTTAGCATTAACAAATAACCTTGAGCTATAGAGTACAAATGAACACTACTAGCAGTCGTTCACACACAGTATCCTACAGATCTCCCCATTTACAGCCAAATCACCACAGCACAATACATTACCAGCTGTGGTTGTCTCTTGTGTGGAAGTTATACAGGCCAAGACATCTGAAAAAAATATAATAATGATACATAATTAATTAATTAATCAATGAATTTGATTGATTTAATAAGGAATATGTGTAAAAGTAGACAACTGACCATAAAAAAATAAATTAAATAAAAATAATAATAAATAAATAAATATATATAAGTAAATAATTCCAGTCCGTTTCTCACATAAAGGACACATGACTTGGTGGACTCAGAAGATAGCCATATGTCATGTGGATTACTGCTAGGATACTTTTATGATTTTGAAATTTAATAGTTAATATTGAATAGTTTAGTTTCCAATTACATGCATTATGTGAAAGAAAAAATCTTAAATATGGGACATGAGGGTGCTTAAAGGATGATCAAATTGACATAGGATCATTAAATGAGTGTGCAGACATAAACACAGGCAAAACAAAAAACAAAAAATACTGCTTATACTTACACAGAATAATAGAGATGATTGTCAGTGCTCTTATAAAACCTGAAATATGAAGAAATGCAATCAGTGAAAATGATCTTAAGACAATTTCAAATTTTAAGACAAAAACAACAAAAGAGTTTGAGGTTGCTACAGTTTATCTTATAAAAACAGAGTCAGAGGAATAGGAACAGTCAGAAGAATATATAAAAAGAAGGCAGGGTCAAAACGCAGACAGCAAGAGTCGTAACAGTACCAAGAAACAGCATCGGGTCAAAAATACACAAGCCAAAGTAGTAGGAAAGCGCTCAGAATTGTTAGCCGTGACAAAAGCAAAACTTCGCACTGACATTGGCGTTCTCAGTGCTTAAATAGTCTGTGAAATGGAGGTCAGGTGTGCACGCAATCAGTCCAGGTGTGTGGGTTGATGGGATTTATAGTTTGAAACTCATATTCAGGCAAGTGAGACCTCTGGCGGTAAACGGGAGGATTTTCATCAGTGACAAGCGTGAACTAGTCTTTACTAATCATGACCAGAAAAATACTCACTTTCATGAAAAGAGGAAGTCATTGTCAAATTTTACAGTCCAGTGTAATTCTCTTTATCCAAAAGCCAGATCAGACGCTGAGGTTTTTTAACTGTTTAGAGTTACTTCACAAAACACAAAGTACACATGATCACGCAACAACACAAGCTGAAGTTTAATTTATAGAAACATTATGAGTAGAAAGAAGATCTTACCTCATCTACAGTGATCCTCACCAACACGAATGACTGATTAATTAAAATAATATTGTGTGAGTTTCCATGTTCATACATTAAGTTATCTGTCTGTACATCATTCTAATAAGGAAATATCCCACAAATTCAAATTTGTATACAAATGTATAGAGAAAAATAGCTCACAGGCCCAGTTCCTATGTAGTGTATTTTTAAAAACCTCCCACACATTGCCTTACATTTCCTATCCGTTTTTGTCAGTTTCATTATTTTAAGATATTTGCAACACAATTGTAAATAATACAGCAAAAACTGAATGTGACCTGAACAAAAGTAAAATGCAATCTATTAATTAATGATTTAATACAAAATTACTTTTACATCAAAAGCTAATAAAACGAATGAATAAATAAATAAATAAATAAATAAATAAATAAATAAAATATTGGCACATGTGGAGTATGAACATGATGCTGTAGTCCTCCATTGTAGAGGAGTTGAGTGACTGTCTATTAAAGTAGAAATTCTGTGTTAAATTAAAACCGTCAGTAGGTGGCAGTGAGTCACTTGAGTGAGTCACTTGAATGAATCATTCAGCTGATTCACTCAAAAATGCAGATCTATCCTGAAATGAAACAAACACCACTGTG
Source organism: Labeo calbasu (assembly GCA_019740295.1). Taxonomy (NCBI): domain Eukaryota; kingdom Metazoa; phylum Chordata; class Actinopteri; order Cypriniformes; family Cyprinidae; genus Labeo; species Labeo calbasu. The sequence continues at coordinate 12,701 of JAHKKF010528770.1, forward strand.
TGTCGCTCTGAGAAACACAACAGTTATGTTCTTATTAATTAAATTGTTCAATATACCATTTCGAACGGGATATATAACAGGAATTCTACATATGTGGTGGGAAAAGAAAGCCAGAATCCAGGAGCAACTGAGAACCACAAACTGAGCCAGTGTTTTAAACGCCATAATCTCACAGAGAAACAGAGATAAATCAGAGATTTTATCTTCATGACTAAATGTTATTTTTTATAGAGCAATTAAATCACTGTGTTTGTTAGGCTAATTGGTTTGTTTCATCTGAGAAACTTGAGTTGAGTTCAGACTCATGGCAATGTTAATGAAGAGGATCATGTTTAACTGCAGGAAAACAAGAAATGACCACTTTAGCTTTCTGGACTTCAACAGCCCATGTGAAGAATGTCTGTAACTAGAACTTACTGCTAGTATGACAAAAACAGGACCCAAAAAACTCCCTTTTAATCCTGAAATATGATAGTTTAATCTTGTATGTGACTTTAATATAACATGTAAATTTTGTATTATTATTATTTTAATCAGATAGCGGAAAAATGCCCAGAGATACTTTATTTCCCTATGAACAAAATAATTTAAATCAAAACAAACAACTCAGGAACCAGACCGACAGACACACATACCACTACCAGAGCAACCAGATATGCTGGTTATATTCTGTATTCTTGCATACAATTACCCACCAAGCAAATTAACCAATTAAACACCAAGCAAAACTCTGTGGACCACAGTATATCTGGTAAATGTATTCACTGTATCCTTAAATATTTATGAAATATTATTATTTTTTTAATATATATATATTACAGTATTTTTATTTGTTTTTATTTATTCATATAGTACAACAGAGCAAAACATTTTTCCCAAATTTCATTGCATCTAACATTTATTCATCTTTGTCATGTTCTGTCCAAAACGGTAAAGAAGAAACTCAAAAGCCTTGACAAACTGGAGACAGCGTTCAAACATAAACACGAACAATACCAGACAATGAGGCTTAGTGCACAAGCAAACAGGTATTTTTATAAAAAGAGTTTTTCCTCCTTCATTAAAAAAACAAAACACAAAACAAAACAACAACAACAACAAAGAAACGCTGTCAAGAGCATGCCAAACCAACAGGTGGCGATACTGTAAAGCCATGTTGGCTTCCCTGTATGATAATAGAGACAATTAAATCACAGATCACTTGAAGTGCCTAATGTAGACAAGGGGACTAAATGAATGTGGCAACAAACCCTCCATCAAGAAAAATAAATAAATAAATAAACACACAAATTAATTCCAAAAGGAGGTTAGTAGATTACATTACATTTAATGACAGCTATAAAATCAGACGTGTAGTGTGAGATAAATGCTAATATACAGTTGAGAATGGAATGTAATATCATATAATATATGCAATAAGCATTGATTCTGTATGGTAATGGCACTTTACCCATTTTTTTGAACATCATAGTAGCATTTTGGGGATAGTTTAGATGTTGTTGGGTTTGCATCCACAGCAAAGACATTTGAAAAATGTCCTGTACTGTTGCCTGACCTGGACAAGAATGAGATGAGAAGAGCTGAGTGACTTCATGAGATCAATTTAACCTCTGAAACTCAATGGATTCTGTTTTTAATAAACAAGAAAGAAAAATGGCCTTAAGAGATTAGAACTGCATTTTCAGAAATAAGTACTGATTCTTTACTTTTCTTCCATATATTTTCTCTGGAGACACTGAAACGGTTTTTCCTACTGAGTGGGATGTTAAAATCCTAACTAACTAACAAAAAATGTCAGGCCTTTTAAAGTTTGGGAGATCAAAGGCATTCTTTGTCTGTTTAAATTGTAATTTTTGACAGTTAAAGTTTCAATAGTTTGGGCTGATTTGAAAATTCTGTCACAGGAAGCAAATGGAGGAGTAACATTTTAAACAACTGCTTTTGACATTCCTCTCTAAAAGTCACAGACTAACAAAATAAGAACATAATATGTTCATGAAAACAAAATCCAGATTTCACAATATGGTGAATATGATGGTAAACTAAGTGATGTCTGACCTCACAATTGAGGACACAATAGATCAGGAAGATGAAGGTTCCCTGCTGGGAGTTCAAAGCCAGAAAGATGATCTCCAGCATCTTATTGCCATTAGCAAAGAAACCCAGAATCCAGGGGCAACCAAGAACCACAAACTGAGCCAGTGTTTTAAACACCATAATCCTGCAGAAAAAAAAAACAGAAAGAATGAGAGTTAATGTGTCTTTGTTGTTGCTTTATTAGGAGTGGTAGAACAACAATGCATAATACTTGGTTTGTTTCATCTGTGAAACTTCAGCATTTAGACTTTTGAGAGTTGAGCTCAGACTGATAATGACTCTGATGAAGAGGATTGTGTTCAACTGCAGGAAAAGACAAAATGATCACTTTAATTTATTCGCTTTAACAGTCCATAAGAAAAATGTCTGTAACTAGAACTTACTGCCAGTATGACACAAACAGGACCCAGAAAACTCCATATAAAACCTTTATCTGTTTTAATCCAGCAGCTGTTTAGAAGAGCACACAAAATGAATAGTCCAACTAAAGCCTTATTTTATCTAATCAATTTTTAAACATCTCAACTCACCGTTCGCTGCCGTAGCCTTCAGGAACCAAACCAACAGACACACACACCACAACCAGAGCAACCACATATCCAATCACACACAGGAATCCACTGCTAAGCACCTCCCTCTTTTTGGAGCTGATCAGTGATAGGTTCTTCACACAGATGAAGAGCATCACAGCTTCAATGAACATCCACACAAAGCCGGAGAGAAAGAGGAAGTGTAGAAGGCCTGAGATCACAGCACACAACACC
>JAHKKF010528772.1:1560-26073 GCA_019740295.1 Labeo calbasu
CTGAAATGTTTTCCTCAAAAAACATAATTTCTTTACGACTGAAGAAAGAAAGACATGAACATCTTGGATGACAAGGGGGTGAGTACATTATCTGTAAAGTGTTGTTCTGGAAGTGGATTTCTCCTTTAAAAACTTTGCTGGCTCTTCCAAGCTTTATAATATCAGTGGGTGGGTGTTTCTGTTCAACAGTCCAAAAGAAGTCCAATAAAGTGCATCCATTAGGGTTGTGTTGATATACTATAGTATTGTGTATCAACGATAGTCATAGATATCACCTGTTGGTGAAGCCTTTGACGATAGCAAGACGACTATAATTATTATTATTATTATTATTCATCATAAAGAGGCTAGGCGCCTAACTTTAATGATGTAGCATGGAGAGCCGCTTCTGGGACGCTTCAGAAACTTGCTGCGGGGCGGCTGGTATAAACACAAGCACTGACTAGAGTGGCCGTGATCAGCTCTGGCGGCTGTGTCGGAGTCATAACGTACTGCAGATGTGTGCAGTAGAGGGGGTCAAAACACCTGCCGAGGCGTGGGTGGTATAAACGCAAGCATTGACTACTAGAGTGGTCTGCTTTGGTGGCCATGTTGGAGTCGTAACATGCAGACGTGAGCAGTGTAGTAGGAGATTTATTCAGTGCAGATAGCTTCACTTATAACACAAGTACTTTTAAAATGCATAAATTCACACTAGACTAGGCTAGGCTAGTCAGTGATGATTTCTTTGATGTTAATATTCATTTTCTGTAGCTGCTTTTTGAATAACTAAGGAAATGTAAGCATTATAATTAGTAACTTACAATGTTTCTATTAAATTGTTATGTTAAATACAAGTTAAGTTATTAAAAACTTTAGGCTGCTTTTAGCCTTATGCAGGAGCTGTTTTTAGGCAATGAAACTAAATAACTGAACTAGCATGATAATATCACGTATTGGCGATCTCACAGGTTGACAACAGTACAATATGAAAATTGAGAATATCACCCAACACTAGCATCCATCCATAATAAAAAGTGATTATTACATTTTAAATATGGATATTTTTCTTACAAAAATGCATTGATTTACTACAGGAAGCCTTTATTCCCCTCCCGGAGCCATGTGGAACACTTTTTATTATGGATGGATGCACTTTATTGGACTTCTTGTGGACTGTTGAACAGAAACACCTGCCCACTGCCATTATAGAGCTTGGAAGAGCTAGGACCATTTTTAATATAACTCCAATTGGATTCAAGTGCAAAAGAAAGTCATAAACACCTAGGATGCCTTGAGGATGAGTAAATCATGGGCTAATTTTCATTTTTGAGTGAACTTACCCTTTAATCATCATTGTATAGTGTATTTTGTATAATTACCTCTTCTCCCTGCAGGTCCTGGGCACAAGATTTCAAATGTGATTTCTACCTCAATGGTGGACAACCAGCCAGAGAACCTTGGAACATTTGATAATGATTAATTTGTTTTTTGATAGGGATACACCGATACTACTTTTTCCAGAAAAAGGTCAAAAACGACTTGCAGATACAGAGTACCGATACCTGTATTTTCATTAGTTGGCTTTTTCATTTAGCAAATTATATTTCCATGCTTAATTATGCTCATTAAAATGTATTCTGCAAGCTTTTGTACATTCACTTTTCACTTTATATTTGCTCTATGGTACTTCATCTTTAATTTAATAGCACATTTTTATTTTTAGTTTTTTTTAATCATCTGAAACTGCGACTTATATTTCAAAGTGACTCATATCATGCATAATGATCAATCATAGTTCATGAGACCCACTTACACATTAAACATACATTTTGAGAAATGTATTTATTTTAATTTGACATTACATAATTATATACTTTGCAGGGCTCCCTGAACATGATATTGAACAAAAACTTAAATGTGTATAAATTGTTGTGAATATATATATATATATATAGCCTATATGTGTCTTTTTCAGTGTTTCATCAAATTGTATGTGATTTCATTTAAAATAAACCAGAATTGCAGATGATTCCTCCTCTTTACCAGTGCTTTTGTTATCTTACTCTAGTGAATATACTTTATTTATGTTCAGAATGAAAGACACACTCATTATGTTTTTGCTGACTCTTGTTCATCCCAGTGATTTTGATATAAGTGATATAATTCCTTAATTCCTTAATTTACCACTGACTACTCTCTGTTGTTTCAGATGATGACATATTTGTCCTGTGTCAGCCACCGTAGCTATGTGCCATTTGCAAAATGTACACATTGCACCTTTAAAATGTGTTTTGATTGATCTGATTTCTGTATTTTAATAAATGATTAAACATGTTTCAGGGCTGTGTATAGGTCACTACACACACACACACACACACACACACACACACACACACACAAACTAAACATCTGCAAGGTTTAATTGGAAAGTTTTCAAATAATTCATATTATGCAATAAATAATCTTATATGACATCAATTTGACCTCTAAACCATGACATTGATTTGATGTAAACTGAATGTCAAACACACATGCGTATACATTAAACCATATTTAGTGTGAGTATTAACTTCATATTTTCACTCAATTACCACTGAAAGAAACTGCTGTCCAAACTGACCTTAAAATCATGTTCGAAGCCATGTTCAAAACTGTTCTAAATTACTCTACAAACATACAACTTTGTTTACTTTGTGCATTGCTTGGTAACCGCTTTGTTGCAACCGCAACTGTTTTTGAGGAACTACATTGTTTGGTGGAAGAATATTATTTTTATTAATATCATTACACTTTATTTGCTCTGTTTAATTTTGTAAAACCTTACTACGTATATGGAATAACCGTTTTATAAAAGCGATAAGCCCCGTGAAGCCCTGTGGTTTACAGTGAATTTATTACAGCTAAGGGGTTTTCTAACAACGCCCCTTAGCTATTATAAATTTACTGTAAACCACAGCTTTTTGGGGCTTATTGCTTTGATATACAGCATCTTGATCAAGTCTTGGCTAACATTTGACATCAAATTAATATCACAGTGCCTGCTGGGTAATTTTCATTGGATTTAAAAACAAGGGCTGGTGGCATACAGAAACTTAGATTGGCGTGTTTTTCTTGCATGCAACCTCAGCCTAAGGGCAAATGCAAAACACTTTAAAAGCTGACATGCAAAAGAGAAATGCAAACTTATGATAGCAGACCTGAAGCCTTTACATACAACAATGAAGATCTTGGATTGTATAATATTTAAACATCCATAGAACTCAGACTGGATCATTTCCATTTGGCCTAAAGGGGAAGTCACTGTCAATTTACTTTCATTTGACATGCTTTCACTTTAATTTCCCCTGAAACCTATACCTATTATTTTACAGAAGACTAAAGCTCCGGATTTAATAATTAATAGTGACTCTGACAAAAAATTGTCACGGTTATATAGACTATTTAGAAAATAAGTCCAAAAGGCTAAAAGCTTTAGAAGCTTTATTATTATATGGACCATTATGAATAAAGCAAAGTCAAGCAAATCAATACACACTGTAAACATCTGTGTATTCTACAGATTTTTGTTTATTCTGTATAAATTGACTTAATTTCAAGTAAAATTCACCAAGGATAACATTTCTGTTTCACTTTTTACTTTATCACACACCAAAAAGTCCACACCCACAGGTCAAATAGAATCAAGGTTGGAAATCTTACACTCACACAAGACAGCTGAACCGACTACAGTCTCCTGTCCTTACAGAAATTATCTTGCGAAATATAAGGTAACTTTCCTTTTAAATTATGCTGCTTAAATTTAACTGAAATTTTAAGCATAATTGGCTTTGTTTTGTTTTTGGCTTGCTTTTTAAAAACCATTCAAAGACATACATGATAGTATAATTGTCTAGTTTATTGAACAAGTATTTGATCTGTGATTAGTGGGCAATAAAAAATCGCAACTAATCAAATAACTAATCAGGATTTTCCTCTAAAGAAACTGCATATATATTTAAAGTCTCTGGAATTCCAAGAGTAGTTTTTCTTGAAGAAAAGTTTATCTGAAGAACAGTTCTAAGAAGGGTAAGGAATGGTTAAAGTTGTATTATCTTGGTTTGACAATTACAAACAGTTTTTGGTCCAGAATTCTAAACCAATTCAAATAAATTCTGCTTGTCAAATATGCTGACAAAATCCATGTAGTAACGTCACCACATGCCAGCACTGAATAGAACATGAACTGTTTGGCCTGACTATGGATATTACTAATAAAACAAGGCTGAGTTCTAACAACAGGTTAAGCAGGATTTGGCAGCTGTGGGAGAAAGAGCTAAATGATAACCTGTCTTACATGTGTAAGACAACACTGCTACCAAACTTAACACTCAAGACGAAATTAACTTTGGACAAGGAATAACAACAGGAAAGCAATATTTTTTGGACACCAGAATGTTTAAAACTTAAATAATTCTCTCAAAATGTAAAACAAAAAGATTCTCTCCATCACTCTTTGTTTTGACAGGGAACTTACTAAGCTGATGATCTTTGGTCTGTAAGATCAGATCTGTTAATGGCTACACAGACCATAAAGTTCATCACCTGGAATATTAATGGACTTAAACGAAACAGAGATCAAAAATTTCAAGAACTACAACATGCACACATTGTTTTCTTACAAGAGACACACATTGGAGTTGGAGATGAACATATTATAGAAGGTCTAAAAAACGAGTGCCATGTTTCTTACACAAACTATACGTCCCGAAAGGGAACAGCCATACTAGTGAGGAAAACACTGCATTTTGAATATATAAGTGATGAAAGAGATAACTGTGGAACATATGTTTTGCTGAAATGTAAACTGGATGGTCAGCTGTACACTCTGGTCAGTGTTTATAACCATGAAAAAGACACAAAAACCCTTGATAAACTTTCAAGGTACCTGCAGTCAATGACCACAGGGCTGCTGGTGATCGGTGGAGATTTCAACACAGTTCTCAATCCATTTATAGACAAAGATAATCAAATTCATTTAAAAGATATGACGGACAGCACAACCCACAGAAAGCTGCGCTGTTGTCTGAAAAAGTTCATGAAATCTCTTCAGCTGGTTGACATCTGGAGAAGAAAGAACCCCATAAAGCATAATTATACGTTCCACAGTCAAGTTGCGTCCAGGTTGGATTATTTCTTTGTTCCAGATGAATGTATGTGGCGTGTCAGAAGTTGTGTAATCAGAGACTCAGAGATGCGCGACCATCGTCCTGTGTACTTGGAGATCAACAATGCTGCCACAACAGTTTTTCAGAATGATCCCCAGATACGGTCAGTCATCCAGTGGCTGAATATAAAAAAGGATCTTTTGACAGATGAGACTGGTTTATTATTGGATGAAGAAAGATCACATTCAGTCAGTGAGGTTGACATTGTGTCAGCTCTAAATTCTCTTCAAGTATCAGACACACCAAGACCAGACGGCATCCCAGTTTCCTTCTATAAAGACAAAATCCAGGATCTAATCCCATACATAAAGATGCTCTATGACAGAATCCACAGCGGTGCATTTATCTGCTCTAAGAAACACTTTAATGAAACCGTGAAAAGTCCACATGATGATTGTCAACACTTCTTTAACGTTGACTACCTCATCATTGCAACTATTCTGGCAAAACGCCTGGATGATTACTTGGATTTGGAGTCAAAGTGCCGTGTACCAAAAAAATCAGCTACTGTCATGATCAGTCCCAAAACATTCTGCACTGAGATGAGGTTTTCTTCTATTAAGGATGAGATAGAAAAGCAAAAACAGTCAAACCCAAATCTGTATCAGGATTTCCTCATTATGAAAAACCTCCTCAGAGATGCACCAAAAGTAAATAGTGAATCTGCAGACGTTTCAGTTGAGAGAGACAAACTGCTGGATCAGGGCTGCCCGCTGACCCCAGTTCTCATTACACTGGCACTGAAATGCTTTGCCTCTGTATTAGCTGGGCATTTAAAACAGCATGATATTCTGGTTTTCAAAGAAAGTGTGATACTTTGCATCCAACCTGAGGACCTTGAGAAAATTACAGCTGCTGTGACGAAAAGAGCTAATGATGTGTTTTACATTAAGGAATTATCTAGAGTAAGTGTTGATGGTGAACAAGTAAAGTATGTAGAAAATGAATCTAAGACTGGAGATTGGTTTGAAAGGGAGGCAGAAAGACTGATGGATAACACAGAGGAAGAATCAGAAGCAAGTTGGTCTAAAACAAACCAAGGCAATAACAAGAGAAGTGTGTGTGAAGAGTATGGTTTTGTGTCTATAATACAGGAAGAAGACAATTTAATGGAGGGTGATAGAAGGTGAGGATCATGAAGATGACTTGGATTAAATTTACTAACTTGTTATAATATACACATCTTGCATTCAGTTTAGAAATTTTACTTGTGCCATAATCTGTGCCAGTGAGGTAATTAGAATTAGGGACTGATTTAATAATCATCTTAATTTTGTCCAAGATGTTCCAGTGCCCCCATTATTTAGCATAATTGTAACATAAGTCTGTGCTTTGGTTTAAAATGACTGTATTGTGCTGAGCTAACTAAGTGTGTGGTACTCACTATAGGGACTATCAGGAAACACTGTTTATATATTTGTGCAGTAACAACTATCAACAACCATTTTTAAGCTTTTGGGATACAGGTATGGATCGAGGTATTGGATTTTTTAGGATGCACATTAGCTATTTTTTGATCCACAAATTAACATTTACATCACTGCTGTGTGGTGTGTAAAATAAGGATTAATCTTGCCATTGGTGTGAACAAAAATGGCAGACAGGCTTAATGAAATTGTAAATGTACTCTAAAACAGCAGAAATAGAGCTGTTTTCCCAGTTACCCCTGTAAAAGCACCAATACTTTCTTGGATATGGTCAATTCCCTTCGGAGAAATATTCAAATAAACACAGATAAATAACCTCCTCAAATTTGTGGGAATCATGTGAATGGTCTATTTTGACGTCAGAAGTACAAAGTTCTGGCATGAAACTCTAGTTGGCGCGGTCCGATAAGTCTAACTCAGTCTGACATAATGACATCATTATCACACGGCACAGCTGATTGGTGCTCTCCTATGTCGGTAGCCAGTGAACTCACTGCTCAACATTCAAATTTAAGACAAATGCTTGCTGTAGCAGTTTGCAGCTTGCTTCAGAAACCCTCCACCTTCCCCAGCTCCACCTGTATAGATCTGCTACGAGTTATTTCATATGTTATATGTGCAGTAGCAGTATTTCCTACATGCTCACAGCAGCATGTTGTGGATGTATTGGCAGCGTAGCAGATCTATTCCGCCAAGACTAAACACATTAACACTGTCATGTACATTACCATGCCAATCCCTCCAAGAGATGTCATGACAGAACTTTATATTTAACCAAAGGTGACAAGTTTGCTAGTATAATATAAACACCATAAAGTAATCATTGTCACAATTTAAAAAAAATTCAAGAAATATTTATTATTATTAGCAGTTGAAAACAGCGTTCACATTATCTAAACAAACTAAACTGTGATGTCAAATGAAGCCAGGGGCAAACCTTTAATAAAGTGCCTCTTTAGATGAAGATTAGCCATTTTATAAGAAATAAATGTCTTGTATTTTTCTTCTTCCCCCCCTCTACTAGACTGACCATGTATGCAGTTGTTACTCTGCAGGACTCAGATGAGGTGATGGTGGTACCATTAGATTGGTCTAGATTTAGTCTAGACAAGAAACAATGTTACTGGCCTCCATTCAAATCGACAGAGAAGTGCATGGAAGCTGTTCAGAAAATACTTAAGCCTGAAACAGCAGGGAAACCATGGGAGAAATTAAACATTAGTTTTCACAGAGACTACGGTAATGGTCAAATAACTATTTAATTTGGGATTTGTACTGTCTATTAATTTATCAAGTAACATAATAAAATATTCATCTTACTGCAGTCACTTTCAATAAGGCAAAAGAGGGGCAAAAAGAAATTCAAGAACAGAAAGAACGGTAAGTAAAAGACGCTTGCATTTTGTTCCAAAAAACTGCATCTGTTCAAAAGATCTTTTTTTTGTACTGTTTTGTTAAACCATTGTTTATTTTAAAATAAAGGTCATATCTATTAGCCACTGGACTTCCTGGAATAAAAAGACAAAGACTTGAAAGCACTCAAGAAACATCAAAACATCCAGTTTCTCCTGCACCACCTGCATTTACATCCAGAATGTCAGCTGATGGGGAGTTAACTTCTTTTGTCATATCAGTTTGAGAAGTTTTTTTTTTTTCTTTTTTCGTAATTACTGCTCAACTCATTTTACACAACAGACAAGGGCGAGCTTTTCCAAATGTTAAGAGACATCAAGAGCACAGTTCAGGAAAACTCTGCTATGTTAAAGAAACTACTCAAAGACAACACAGTTTCTGAGGCCCCCAGCAGTACCAGCATTCCTTCGAAAGACATTAAAACAAACCTAAATCTGCCTCTTAGAACCCTTGAAGATGTGGCCAGGGCTGAAAGAGAGCTCAACAATGTAAAAACACACCAAAAATATGTGAGTTGACACAGCATTTAAAGAAAGGGATAACGTACACTCAACCACCAATTACAGCTAAATAAACTTTCATCTGTAACAAGGGGTTTATTTTGCAATAATGACTGTACATTATCCACCTTATTACATGGCTACTTAATAAATAAATGAAATAAATGGACAATAAAAATTGTGTTATAGTATTAATGCAGATTTATTATATTTATACTTTTAAATTGTATTATATTATACTGTTTCTACAGGTGCAACATCTGTCAAGGCTTGGAGGTTTTGGGCAAAAGGACGTGATTAAGAACATTATGCAGCAAGCTCTCTCAGACGATCTGGCTATACAGTTTAACTGGCAGGGAAGAGGAGAGAAAAAACCTTTCTCTAAGCTTATTTTAGCAGATGTGATCAGAGGTGAAATCACTACTGCATGAACATTTCTCACATACACATAGGAAGTTTGTATTTACTCATATTTTGTATGCATTTGTAAAATCAGTAACTTGGTGAACTTAGTCTACAAGTTTCATACACCTTCAGAGTGTACAAGAGCAGCTTTGAGTATAAAGCACTACATCCAACAAATTTACAATTAATTATTTATTGAATTTCCTCTTTCAGATGCTGCATCAAAACAAAGTGTAATGAGGGCAGACTGTGAAACTGAAATGAAAAATTATTTGTGGTCTATAGGTGATCGAATCGGTCGGAAAAGACCAAGAGATTGTGGAGGTGAGTGATAAATATTGTGTAATATTGTCTCATTTTCTATAGGCTGATCTTCTCCATGATGGTTTAGTCAAAGCATACTTTTGTGTTAAGAAACCTGCGTCCATCTGTTTAATAATCATTGTATACTTTGTATAAACATATCCTTCCCCCTTCAGGTATGACTCCCCCCACACTGCTGGACAGTTCCTTCCAGTCAGAGTTTGGAATGTCTTTTCTTGATGACTGAGTTTTGAAACATATATTTATAGATCATGTAAGCTTAACTGCCTAAACATTAGACATTAATTTTGTAAAAACAATACGTGTAATAATCTAGCTTGCCACTGTGTACTTCAAATATTGGCTCTTGCAATAAAATGCTTATAATACTCCTAATTTTTAATCAGTGTAATTGTTTATGATTAGGGTTAGGCTATGGGTTTTATATTGTGGTAATACAAGATAAGATCCATCAACTTTTAGCTTATGAAATACTAAAGAATGTGTTGAACTGTGGTATCACTGCATGCACTGTCATGTTTTCAGGTGTATCATAGCAGTGGCTTTATTTGCCTGATCCAAAAAGGGTCCTTTCCTTAATAAATAAGATGTTACATAATTTTCATTCAAAATAAACCATATAACCACACAAAACATTTATCTTGCTTTTGCCTTTTTTAGACAGATGAAGTCTTACAATAGTGAAATTCTAGTAGATGACAAAAATGTGACTATTGGGTGACATTACAGTTCTTGGGGGAATCTTCAACTGATGTACAAATGCACAAACTGCACAAGGAAATCAATTTTCTTAAAACAGCAAGTTGGAGTTTATTTAGCTAAGCAAGTTTTTGCTGACTCTTGTTCATCTCAGTGGTTATGAATGTTATACTGACAATCTCAAAACATTACATCACCTCTCAAAACAAAAGTCTACATCTTCTCTAAGGCACTTCAGCAGGCACTCTCTTTTGAGATTCACCTCTAGGCTCTATGTAAGAGTGCAAGCACACAAAAAGATTCAAACACTACACAAACATATGGGCAGAACCTGACAAACTGTCAAAGATGATCATCACACTATGTATGATCACTATACTCTCATTTCGGTGTAATAATCAAGGAACTTTGCTGCCGTACCATGGGTGCAGCAGGCACAATGATATTATGCAGCACTGAAAGTGACGGCTGCGTAATATAATTGCAGCAGCAAAGTTCCTTGATTATTATGCCGAAATGAGAGTATAGTTCCTAGCCATATTGACCTAAAAAATCTCAACTTTTCATTTTTCATCTGTCTTTGTACACAATGTAACTACAGAAGAGTTTTAAATTGGAAAAATATCGAAACTCTTTGGTCATTTTTGAGCGAGATGCTAACGGTCTAATCGGGTTCAATGATCTATGCTAAGCTATGCTAAAAGTGCTACCGCCAGACCCGGAGATTGGCTAAATGGATTCGAAAATGGTAAAACTCAACGTTTTAACTCTAGGGGAGTTGGAAAATGAGCCTATTTTCAAAAAATCCTTTAATGTGTCTTTTCTTCTAGGCCTGTTTTTTTCTGATCCTGCTGACCCAATGAGCATTTCGCTGTCCAGTGGTTGTGATTTAATTTATAATTTTCAGTGTGAGTTAAATCTATTTTTTGGTGCATTTGACCAGTAAAAGAAAAACTGCATAATAATTCTGCACTCCTGAGCATAAAGCATTTCACACTACCAGCCCTTGTCAACAATTCTATATCACTTATAAATAATCAAATACAATACTGATAGTATTATAATAATAGTATTAGATATGTACATTTTCTGAAAAAAAAAAAAATGTGAGTGGCGCTATAATTCATTGTATAAATAAATAAACCAGCTTTTTTTTGTTTGTTTGTTTGTTTTTTTTTCAATGAGGTAGTAGCCTAATATTTTTTTTTATCCTCACAGTGTGTCATGCGGTGATGCACTATGAAATTTTTGTGGGGCTATTTAATTGTAACGTAATATTAAAAGTAAACTCACTGGCCACTGAATGAACAGAACAGGAAGACTTTATACAAACGTAAATGAGGGACTAATGAATTAATTAACTAAATACAGGTGAACTGACAAACAAGGGAGAACAGAAACTAGGTTAATGAACCAGACTAAGGAAGGAGAACATTAGGAAAACTAATGAAACACACAGAAAACAAAGTCCATACTTGTGACACTAAATGTTCACATGTAAAGGCTAATGTTTATACATACACTGAAATACTAAACACACGATACTGAAATAATGATAAGAAAAAAAAAACATAGAAACCTAGTTATTTCACTGAAATAACATCTAATGTGAATTGTTATGCAGGGGATTCTTGGAATGTTACTGGGAATTACTTTTTTACTTTACTGTAAAATTACATTAAATGTAATCACAGTTATGCACCGTTTATAGTACAGAAACTTACTGTTAACCAGGTATAAGGTTTTTACTGTAGCATTTTTACAGTCTTTTACTGTTAAAATCATACTCATTTTTTACAGAATTATCTTTAGTAATCAGACATTAATATTCAGTAGTAGTTAAATATCATCACAGCTTTGCTTATATTCGAAAATGACTATGCTTCATTTTCATTGGTTAGTTTGCAACTTTGCCAAAGGGCAACTGCCAAGCTGTAAAAAAACAACAACATACACACTCTTGTGTTTTCCTATTAGCCCTTGCACCCTACAGTCAACAAAATGACTACTGCTAAAATTATAAATACACACTATACATATGTTTGATACTGATTTTATTTAGTATAAAACCAAATAACATGTGCTAAGGAGACAGTTTCTGTTTCCTCGTTTATCTTTCACTTTCTGAGAAGTCCACACCCACAGCTAAATGAGATCTAGCGTCAGTTACTTACTCTGCTCAACGTGAGAGTTGAATCGACGGCAGTGTCCTGTCCTACAGACATTAACCTTAGAGATAAAAGGTAACTTTTCCTTCAAATTATTAAGATGCTCAAAGATAATTAAAATTCCAAAACTTATGTCAAAAATATATTCTGTTCTTTTTTAGCTTACGTTTTTAAAAACAATCTACAGACATACAAATTACTACTAATTAGCTTTTATCCCTCTGTACTGTTCTTTATCATCAACTTGATTTATATACAAGCAAGACATTCAGTGCACTCACATGGGGTATAATATTCAAAAGTATTAATTAAAAAGGCTATATATTTAAAAACAAATCTGATACGTTTTAATTAAAATTCTTATTTTGGTTTATCAGTTTTGGTGATAACTGTTTTTAAAGACTATAATGTACATTTCAAAAGGACGAATATGTGTGATTTGTGGAACAATGGAAAAAGTGGAACTCTTTATTAACTGAATCAGATAAATAATGGAAGGTGCATAAAAGAGTCTATTCATATCTTTTCTAAAATTTTCTTTATATATTTCAAAGACATCTGATTTTCAAGAGGTAACATTGTTTTATTATTATGCATACGTCATATATGTTGCTCATGGTTTCATGAGACTAACACCTGGTAAAGCAGGGTGTGGCAGTTGTAGTAAAAACAGACACGTGATAACCTGTTAACAAGTGTCAATGCTAAACCCATAGGATAACCAACAACAAAAATAACAATAGTATAGTAATATTTTTGGAAAGTAAATTTTTTAGAACTCATAAGAGGGAAAAGTGCATAGAGTGAAACTGGAGGCATTGGTTTGACTGGTTTTAGGACAACTTGAATATAATTTAAATCACAAATGTCTGCAAAGTATGAAACTGATTTATTGCTGTCACAATACCATGACGGTCTGAGCAATTCTCTCAAAATGCAAAACAAAAATTTCCTACCTTCCATCACTCTTTGTTTTGACAGGGAACTTACTAAACTGAGGATCTTTGGTCTGTGAGAGCAGATCTATCAATGGCTTCACAGACCATTAACTTCATCACCTGGAATGTTAACAGACTTAACAGAAAAAGAAATCAGAAATTTCAAAAACTACAAAATGCAGATGTAGTTTTTTTTCAAGAGACACACATTGGAATTGGAGTTGAAAATATAGAAGACTATAGGGATGAGTGGCATATTTTCTTTACAAAGTACACCTCCTCCAGCAAGGGAACAGCCATACTAGTGAGGAAAAGAATAGATTTTGAATATATAAGCACTGAAAAAGATAATTGTGGAGCTTATGTTGTGTTGAAATGTAAACTGAATGGTCAGCTGTACACTCTGGTCAGTGTTTATAACCATCAGACAGTCACTGTAACACTTGATATACTTTCAAGGTACCTGCAGTCAATGACCACAGGGCTGCTGGTGATCGGTGGAGATTTCAACACAGTTCTCAATCCATTTATAGACAAAGACAATTCAAAAGGGGTGACAGATACCACAATACACAGAAAGCTGCACTGTTGTCTAAAAAAGTTCATGAAATCTCTTCAGCTGGTTGATGTCTGGAGAAGAAAGAACCCTGAAAATCAGAATTATACATTCAACAGTCAAGTTGCATCCAGGTTGGATTATTTCTTTGTTCCAGATGAATGTATGTGGCGTGTCACAAGTTGTGAAATCAGAGACTATGGGCTGCGCGACCATCTTCCTGTGTACTTGGAGATCAACAATGTTTCCACAATCCAGAAGGATCTCCACATACAATCACTCTCTCAACTATTAAATCATAAAAAGCATCTTTGGACAGAGGAGATGGGTTCATCGATTGGTGAAGAAAGCTCACATGCAGTCAGTGAGGTTGACATTATATCAGCTGTAAATTCTCTTCAGGTGTCAGACACACCGAGACCAGACGGCATCCCAGTTTCCTTCTACAAGGAGAACATTAAGGATCTAATCCCATACATAAAGAGGCTCAATGAGAAAATCCACAGCGGTGCATTTAACTGCTCTGAGATACACTTCAATGAAACTGTAAAAAGTCCACAAGATGATAGTCAACACTTCTTTAACGTTGACTACCTCATCATTGCAACTATTCAGGCAAAACGTCTAAATGATTTATTGGAGTCTCAGTCAAAGGCTTGTGTAACAAAAAATTCAGCTATTGTCATGATCATGCCCAAAACATTCTGCACTGAGATGAGGCTGTCTTGTATCAAGAATGAGATAGAAAAGCAAAAACAGTCAAACCCAAATCTGTATCAGGATTTCCTCATTGTGGAGAACCTTCTCAGAGATGCACCAGAAGTAGATACAGGATCTGTAGATGTTTCAATCGAAAGAAACAAACTACTGGATCAGGGCTGCCCGCTGACCCCAGTTCTCATTACACTGGCACTGAAATGCTTTGTCTCTGAATTAGCTGGACATTTAAAACAGCATGATATTCTGGTTTTCAAAGAAAGCGTGATACTTTGCATCCAACCTGAGGACCTTAGGGAAGTAATAGCTGCTGTGAAGAACAGAGCTAGTGAAGTGTTTTACATTAAGGAATTATCCAGTGGAAATATCAATTGTGAACAATTAAAGTGTATAGGAAATGAGTTTAAGGATGAAGACTGGAATGAAATGGATGCAGAAATATTTGTGTATAACACAGAGGAAGAATCACAAGCCAGTTGGTCTAGTAGAGCGTATGAAGAGCATGATTTTGTAATACATAAGGAAGAAGATATTACAGTGGAGGGTGATAGAAGGTGAGGATAATAAAGATGAATCACATCACATTTGCTGATTTGTTCTTCTCTTTGTGCTCTAATTGTTTTATTATGGAACAAGGTTGACCACAGAGAGAAATGTGTTTTACAGTGTATACACTTGGCCAGTTTTTGTAACACAAATAATTTGTTTTTGTAGTTTTTAACTGAAAGATGCAGTATGTAAGATTGACAGCTAGCGGTTGAAACGGGTACTGCAGTCCAAATTCAAAATATTGGAGAGAGCCGTTTCTCTCACTTCCTCCTACTCAGACTCGACGCACACAAGGGTTTGCCAGATTGAGAACACGCAATGAGCCTTGCACTGTAATTTGATGAGTTGATTTTCTGTGTTTTAATGTTCCTCTGCTCATAGAGCATTGTGCAGTATGTAATATTGCCAGCAGTTAAAATGGGTACTGCAATTCCATCCCGGAATCTGCTCGAAACGCACATTTCAGAGTAGAATTACTGGTGATACCATTATTTTTCAGAGAAACAGCTATGTAAACATAGGATGTTTTCCAAATATCTACAAACATATGTTATTTTTTGGCTTAAGAAGGTCAAAAACTTACATACAGCACATTTTAGATTTTACTAGATTGTTTTTTTGTTTTGTTTTTTGCACTGATTGTTCAAAAACTGTGGTCTGATCATTCACAAATATAAATGCAAGCAGCAATTAAGGGGCTGAGCACTACAGAAGCTAAATGAGTAAGTATGGCAGAAATTAATTAGTAAATTAGTAACCCCCCTGGCCCTACCCTAGAACTGCCAATGCATTAGTGTGCACAAAATCGCAGACAGGACTAATGGAATTGCAAATTCACTACCTTACAGAAGATGGCACTCATGGAACAGCAGAAATAGAGCTTTTTCCTGGTTACCCCTGTAATGCCATCAAAACTTTTCTAAAGACGGTCCCCTCAGAGATACATTCACAAAAACAAAACAAAAAACAAACTCATTGGATTTGCATGAGTCATGTGAATGCCCAGTGTCAGAATACTGACAGAATTTTACAGAAAGGTGATACGTTTGCAGGTTTAAACACCATTGAGTAATTGTCAAAATTTACCTGAATTGACTGTGTTTGATTAAGATGACATGCACAATGTTGAAAGGGCTCCACATTGGGATCCACTTGTCTAGATAATGGAAAACTAATAAAGTGAAAATTACAGATAAATTAGGTAATTTAAAAAGTTGACCAGTCAGATCATCTTTAATTTACTTTCTGACAAATTAGCCTTTTTCCCCGACTTTATAGGATTGGGTTGGTTAGCTTTACAAAGTACTATAAAATTAAGTGTATTTATTTTTTAATCAGAGCTAAATGCTGGTCTGGTTTTTGTTCCCTTTCTCTCTCTCTCTCTCTCTCTCTCTCTCTCTCTTTTCCCTCAAGGCAAATCATGTATGCAGTTGTTACCTTGCAAGAGTCAGATGAGGTCATGGTTGTAGCATCAAACTGGATGAGCCCAGACAAGAAACAATGTTACTGGCCTCCATTCAAATCCACAGAGAAGTGCATGGAAGCTGTTCAGAACAGAATTAAACCTGAAACAGGAGGGAAACCATGGGAGAAATTAAATATTATCTTTCACAGGGAAAATGGTAATGCCACTATTTGAAAATAACTGTTTTATTATAGCATTTTGTACTGTCTAATAAATGTTCATAAATAATATGATAAAATATTTATCTTCTTGCAGTCACTTTTGAGAAGGCAAAAGAGGGGCAAAAAGAAATCAAAGAACAGAAAGAACAGTAAGTAACAGACTTGCATTTTGTTCAAAAAAAAAAAAGTTTAATTTAAAAGAAATAAATAACATTTTCAAAAGATTTGACCTTTGAAAGAGCAAAATAATTAATTTGTAAATTATTGTTTATTTTCAAATAAAGATCATATCTATTCTCTGGATTGCTAAAAAGACAAAGACTTGAAAGCTCTCAAGGAATGTCAAATAATCAGCTACTTCCCCCTGCATCATCTGCATCTACATCCAGAATGTCAGCTGATGGTGAGTCACCTTCTTTTGACATAATCAATATGAGAAATTTATTATAACACAGCTCATTTTACACAACAGACAAGGTTGAAATCCTCCAAATGCTGAGAGACATCAAGAGCACGGTTCAGGAAAACTCTACCATGTTAAAAAAACTACTCAAAGACAATACAGTTTCTGAAGCCCCCAGCAGTACATGTGTGCCTTCAAAAGGCATTAAAGTAAACCTAAAACTGCCTCTTAATACCTTTGAAGATGTGGCCAGGACTGAAAGAGAGCTCAAGAAGGCAACAACACGTAAAAAATATGTGAGTCGACACAGCATTTATACAATATTTAAACGGACACTATATACTCATTTGGTCATGATCACAACATATATTTAAAATAATAATAAAATAAAATATAACAGTACTGGAATGTCCCTCTTGTTCAGTGATGTTTTTTTTTTTTTTTTTTTTTTTTTTTTTTTTTTTTTTTTTGCCAAATAAATAAATACCAAAAAAAATGTCTTTACAGGTAAAATATTTGTCAGGGCTGGGAGGTTTTTTGGCCAAGGATGTGATTAAGAATATTATGCAGCAAGTCCTAACAGATGATCTGGCTAAAGAGTTCAACTGGAAAGGGAGAGGAGATAAAAAGGCCTTCTCTCAGCTTACTTTAGCAGATGTAATCAGAGGTAAACACACTGCTGCATGAACACTTCCCACAAACCAAGAATGTTTACTTTCAAATCAAAACAAAGGCACAGAAATAAAATAAATTTAAAGTACTTTGAGACAAATTTGGCCTTAAGAACATATAAAGTCTTTACAGCTTTACAACAAGTGCATTTCCAACTCATTTATCATCAATTTTCTTCTTTCAGATGCTGCACGAAGTGTAAACAGGGGTGACTGTGAAGCTGAAATAAAAAAATATCTGAGTTACACAGCTGATCGACTCGGTCGGAAGAGACCAAGAGAACAAGAAGGTAAGTGACACAGATGTTACAGTGATACAGATTACCTTGGCTTTTATTTTAAGCTCACTTTTCAAAGTTCATGTGCATTTTATTTTGTAATTGTGTTGAAAACACTAATAACAGTGGTCTTCATTTAATAAATGCCCAACTCTGTAGAAACCACCTTGTTTAATCATCATTATAGTATATTTTACACAATTACCTCCTCTTCCTGCAGGTCCTGGCCATGAGATTCCAAATGTGATATCTACCTCAAGGATGGACAACCAGCCAGAGAGGGAAAGATCTTGGGACCCATTTGATTAATGAGTTTTTGATCATTTAGACCCACTTTCAAGTTAAACACACATTTTGTGAAATTTATTTCAATTACTTTAATTGTCATGTTTTCAGGCATATGCCAGCAGTGGGATTAGCCTGCATGTCTGATCCAATAGCTAAAAATAACTTTACTTCCTCAACATTAAAACAAAAACTTAAATGTGTATAAATTGTTGTAAATATATATATATATATATATATATATATATTTAAGTAGCCTATGTCTATCTTTTCCAATGTTTCATTAAATTGCATGTGATGACTTCATTTATAATAAACCAGAATTACAGATGAGCTCTCCTCCTTACCAGTGCTTTTGTATTTTTAGATAACTAATCTTACACTAGTGAATATACTATATTTATGTTCAATATATAATTGTTTATGTTTTTGCTGGCTCTTGTTCATCTCAGTGATTTTGGATGTCATCCTGACACCATGTGGTAATTCTGTTTGCCTTGGGTTTTTTTTTTTTCTTTTTTTAACTATAAACCTTTTTTGCCTGTTATCACACATGAGAACACATATTTTGATCTTTTTCTTTTTAAAAATGCTAGCACTGCTAAAAACACAATTTCAAACACATTTATTTAACTTGTTTAAAAATAACAACGACTTGTTATCCATTGTCTGGATGACCAGAAGAAGAAATTACCAACTATACAGTCACCTTGACTTACAAACCAAACCACAAACTTAAATGACAAAAGTCTAACACTATTTGAATATTATCCGTGATACATATAGGGCCTTAAATATGAAGATTAAAAAACAGAGTCACAAGCATGCAATCTTTGAAAAAAGAATATTCTGACACTCAGACTCATGTCTGTTTTATGGATGAAACTGTTTGGATAGAAAAATGAGGTACATTTCTGGTTTCAACATTATCTGCTCTTCAGATATTTCTCTTTAAAAGAAAAAAAATCAGCTGTATGCAAAGTGAACCACATTTGGTTTCTGACCACTAAATGTGTTTAAATTTAACAGTTTGCTCATGCTACATTGAAACAAAGAACTTCTATGCTTCACTTGTTATGTAATGTATATACAGACCATTTAAGGCTACGGTATACCCAAAGCAAAAAGTGTAGTTCACCCCCAAAATTTTAATTCTATCATTTACTCACCCTCATGTTGTTTCAAACCTTTCCTTTGTGGAACATAAAAGAAAGTATTTTGACTGCTGGTAACATGCTTTTACCATGACTTTCATTATATGAACAAAAAATGCTGAGATGTTTCTCAAATGATCTTTTATGTTCCATAGTTCACGTTAGGCCATTGCAGCCAAAATGTTTGTGTAATAAATTTTATGCTGAATCAAATAATTTTCTTCTTTCTAAAGCTACAATTAGTAATGTCTACTTGCTACACCAAAATAGCTTTAAATAATCTTTTGTGGGTATTTTCACAGTCAAATTTATTTTGCAATTAATATGCGATTAATTAATCAACACATTATGTAATTAATTTAATCAAAAAATTTTAATCGACTGACAGCCCTAATTTAAACATCTTTAATTTTACACATTTAAATAAATACATCACACACACACACACACACACACACACACACACACACATATATATATATATATATATATATATACATACACAACAAAATTGACAACTGCCAGTGACTCTAGTGCATCAAAACCTAATCTTATCTTTCTGTTAGTCATTGTCTATATTAACTTAAAGTTAAACACTCTCATTCATAGATAGTTATTTTAGTTAGAGTTCACATTCTGTCTCAGTATCACATGCAGTTTAATATAACTGATGTGAATCAAACAAAATAAACTAAGACTTGGTTTGAAAAAAACATGAGACTTGACATCTGATTCACCAACAGCAGCAAGACACCAACATAAAACACAAACTAACGAGGCAAACATGAGGTCTTATGCTGCATTCACACCATGCTGTAATTACTGTCGCGATAACAACACATGACAATCTACTTGGAACTGTTCACATCCTTGGGGTCAGACTCTGAACTATCGCACTGAACTCTCAATGCCTAAACATAACGCCTAATGAATGTGAGGTTCTATGAAGGTGTGAATGCTTTTTACAAGTTGGTATCTCGTAATCACGGTAATGGACTACTTGCACTGAGCCTCGTGACGCACTTCCGTTTTGAAATCTTACGGCTCAGTTATTTCCAGTTACATACATTTTCAATGTGCTGTAATCATCTGGTTGACTTAAACGCCTAATAAAATGAGATTTTGTGGGATGATTTTAAATTTAGAATTTTTCAGAGACAGGAGAAAACATATTCTGATGATTACTGAGTACAGAATTTTCCAAAGTTGGTTTATCCAACATAAACCGATCTGAGAAAGCGGTGGCTAGTAATCATACGTGATTGTTTCACCACAGGGTGCTCTATAGTGGCCTAATCGCGATACTGAAGTTTGTGAGATCTGATGAATAAGATCATAATGAACCTTTATTTATCTGTATTAAATATGTTAGTCACTATTCTGTGTCATATTCTGTCATCATTTCACTGTATGTAGTCTAATGCCAAAATATGAATATTCAATAGGCGCACTGTCAGCTTGTTACTGTTAAACATTATTTAAATGTTTAACTTCGTTAAATAAGGCAGTTACCGCACATTCAATCAGCCATTTTAAACAATGGAATAAGCAGTATGAGCTCAGAATAAGAACACCAATGCACACAAACAAATTTGCCACAGTTTTACTACAAATAAAACCAAAAATTGCTACTGAAGTTAAACCATATAACCACAAATTAACTCGGGTTTTATTACACTGACCATAGTTTAATGATGGTAGGCTATTTGCAGTAAAAATGTTGTTATACAAATGGTAAAAATGGGAAAAACATGGCACTTTTACTATAGTAAATCCATGGTTAATTTTCGTAAGGGTGTTTATCAGTCAAACTCATTTAAAACTGTACGTTCATCAGGTATGAAATATGATCAGTAAAAGAAAAATACTGTTACAGGTTAGTTGGGAAATATATTTATTTATTATTCAGATTGCACATACCGAAGGGAAATATATTTATAGTAAATATATTTCAGCAGGTTGAATATGATTCATGTTAACGCAGAGAATATGATTAATTGTTTTTTTAAAGAAATGTCAGCGCTAAAATGTAATAATCTGTGTTCTCATGAGAAACTGTCTGTATGTAGGTGTGCTGAACGATTACCAGAAACTCCCGAGCTGTGACAAATAGAACTCGGAAGTAGTTGTGCAAGTAGTCCATTATGACATTATGTGAACACACCTATAAATACTAAAGGACTGATGACATAACAAGAGACACCT
The DNA here is from genome assembly GCA_019740295.1 of Labeo calbasu. Taxonomy (NCBI): domain Eukaryota; kingdom Metazoa; phylum Chordata; class Actinopteri; order Cypriniformes; family Cyprinidae; genus Labeo; species Labeo calbasu. The sequence continues at coordinate 23,065 of JAHKKF010528772.1, forward strand.
GTGAACAATCAAAGAACCAATCAAAGCATGACACAAAGAGGAGGGAAGCACATGACCAGATCACACACTCAGTTATGTGTTTCTATGGCAGCAATATCACTGCCAAAGCCTTCATGTGTTCCAGATCTCGTAATTACAACTTGTAAACTCTAAATGTTCTGAGAGTTATGACTTGGACCTGTGACAGCTCTACCAACTGACCACCGCCAGATTAGATTAGGCCAGGGGTGGCGAACGTTGGTCCTGGAGAACCACAGCCCTGCAGAGTTTTGCTTCAGCCCTAATCAAACACACCTGAACAAGCTAATCAAGGTCTGAAGGGTTACTAGGAAGCTACGGGCAGGTGAGTTTTTATTAGGGTTGGAGCCGAACTCTGCAGGCCTGCGGCACTCCAGGACCGGAGTTTGCCACCCCTGGATTAGGCACCACCTATGAGTCTGAGAACATGGCCTACATCCCAATGTGCATACTATCCATCCTAAATTCTACGTGATAGTAGTAATGGACATTTATTGCACCGGAATTGAACACCGGAAGTGCTTGTCGAAGCAGTGTACCGATTCTTCCGGTTATGTATATTTTTCAGTATGCTGTAATCACCTAGTTGAATAAAAGCCTGTTAAAATAAGCATCTGCAGGATGATTTCAAAATCCGGACATTTTCAGAGACAGGCAAAGAGATATTCTGATGATTACTGCGCACAGAATATGTAGTTTTAATCCAACGTAACAATCTGAGAAACCCATGGCTCAGAAACATGCGTGATTTCACAACACTGCGTCAGTGCTGTGGTGTTTTTGAGACCTGATGATCAGAATCAACATATTTATTCATTGATATTAAATTTTAGTCTTTATTCTGTTATGTTTCATTCACAGTCATTTCACTGTATGTAATTCACATATTTATGCCAAAATTCTTAATTAATACTTAAAGTCACGCTGTCAACGCGTTATACTATTTAAGATTAATTAACTAAAATGTTCAACATTGTTATTTCTTTAAGTCATCTTGGAATTACAATAGTTACAACATGACGTGAAGGCAGAATTATGTTATAAACAACAGGAACCATGACTTTGACAAATTACAAAATAAAAGACATGACATAAACATTGTAATTGTCTGGGTGTATGTTACTTTAAGACCCATGCTCGGGGTTTCCCGGAGCCCTGCATTTTGTTTAACAAAGCGAGTATCCACACCCACAGGTGAATGAAATGTAATGTCAGAAATCTTACTCTGCTCAACCTGACAGCTGAATTAACGGCATTATCCTATCCCACAGACAGTATCCTGAGAGATATAAGGTAACTTTTCCATCAGATTATTATAGTGCTTGAAGTTAGCTTAAATCCTTGCTATTCAAATTAATCAAATATAATTTGAGTTTGTATAAAGCAAAACAATCAAGGCACTCTTGTTGGCTACTGTATAACAGTATTATTATTATTATTATTATGGAAGTTTTAGTGCTTTTTCCACAGTAATGTAAAAATAATGTATTTTGATTTGTAACGTGATTTGTGAAACAATGGAGAAGCAGGGTGTGGCAGCTGTGGAAAAAGTAGTGGTCGTGATTTAATTTAGACTTTTCAGCGTGAACTAAATCTATTTTTTTGGCACATTTGACCAGTAAAAGAAAAACTGCGTAATAATTATGCACTCCTGAGCATAAAGCATTTCACACTTCCAGCCCTTGTCAACAATTCTATATCACTTATAAATAATCAAATACAATAGTATAATAATAATAATAATAATAATTGATACATACATTTTCTGAAGAAAATGTGAGTGGCGCACATTTTCTTTGTATAATATACAATGAATTTATACAAATTCATTGTATAAATTAATAAACCTGTTTTTTGTTGTTGTTGTTTTTTGTTTGTTTTACTTTAAAAACATTTTTAATGAGGTAGTAGCCTAATATTTTATTATCCTCACAGCGTGTCATGCGGTGATGCGCTATGACATTATTGCGGGGCAAATTAATTGTAATGTAATATTAAAAGTAAACTCACCGGCCACTGAATGAACAGAACAGGAAGACTTTATACATACGTAAATGAGGGACTAATGAATTAATTAACTAAATACAGGTGAACTGACGAACAAGGGAGAACAGAAACTAGGTTAATGAACCAGACTAAGGCAGGAGAACAGGAAAATGAAAGAAACACACAGAAAACAGAAAGTCCATACTTGTGACACCCATCTATAGGCCAATATTTACACTGAAATACTAAACACCATCATGGTAACACACAATACTGAAATAATGGCAAGAAAAAAAACTAAGAAACATAGTTATTTCAACGAAATAACATCAAATGTGAATTTTTATGCAGGGAATTCTTGGAATGTTACTGAGAATGACTTGTTCTTTTTTTACTTCACTGTAAAATTACATTAAATGTAATCACAGTTATGCACCGTATATAGTACAGAAACTTACTGTTAACCAGTTATAAGGTTTTTACTGTAACATTTTTACAGTCTTTTACTGTTAAAATCATACTCATTTTTTACAGTATTGTCTTTAGTAATCAGACATTAATATTCAATAGTAGTTAAATATCATCAAAGCTTTGCTTACACTCGTAAATGACTACGCTTCATTTTCATTGGTTTTAAATAACAGTGGCGTTTGCAAACAGAAATTTTGTTTGCACGGAACTTTGCCAAAGGGCAACTGCCAAGCTGTAAAAAAACAACAACAACATACACACTCTTGTGTTTTCCTATTAGCCCTTGCACCCTACAGTCAACAAAATGACTACTGCTAAAATTATAAATACACACTATACATATGTTTGATACTGATTTTATTTAGTATAAAACCAAATAACATGTGCTAAGGAGACAGTTTCTGTTTCCTCGTTTATCTTTCACTTTCTGAGAAGTCCACACCCACAGCTAAATGAGATCTAGCGTCAGTTACTTACTCTGCTCAACGTGAGAGTTGAATCGACGGCAGTGTCCTGTCCTACAGACATTAACCT
>JAHKKF010528774.1:7399-32664 GCA_019740295.1 Labeo calbasu
CATAATTTCTTTACAACTGAAGACAGAAAGACATGAACATCTTGGATGACAAGGGGGTGAGTAAATTATTTGTGAATTGTTGTTCTGGAAGTGGAGTTAAGAATCTTTACAATATCCTCTGATGGCTGTTTTTACGTTCTCATTCTGTTGGAAGTTAAATGATCTACTTAGAAAACTTACATCTCAATATACAAGTAAAAGATTTGCTGTAAGTTTCATAAAGCACAGATGAATTTTCCCATGCAAACCACCAATTACAAGCAGCCCCTCCCCTTATCATGCACCAGGCCTCTACACTAAGCAAACATCACGTTCCTGTACTAAGAGAGGATTTTATTTCAATTTTCCCCTTGCTGCATCCAAACTAGAGGACATAATCTTTTGGTCTGGACAGACAACAAACTCCTTTAATCTCTAGTAAACCATATGGCCGGGAGGAGTGTGGTGGGGCAAAAGAGCTACTCGCTGCTGTGAAGAACATGACCACTTTATGCACAAGGCTTGAATTCTCACGAACCACTTACATAAATTTACCATAAAACTAAACTCACAGTTTCTTCCAAAAATAATCTAGTTGTGTTTGCCCATATAACACACATTGCCACAATACTGGGGTGTTGTGGGTGGCTATAATGTGTTGTTGTGAGGTTGCTAAGGTGTTCTTATTTAACATGTTTCTATGTTGTTGCTTGGCTAGTTCTGGGTGGTTGTCTACACTTAAATCTCTATAATATTCTGGTTTTATATATCACTGTTCCCCTGTGGTTTTAATTCTATGGGATTCTTTTCCCTCACATATTATTATAAAAAGGATAAATTAAAAATCTGCTTTAAAAAAGTCATAAAGTCATAGACTCATGTTTAACAAGGATTCTCAGCTTGGACAAGAAAGGAGGGATGGGGTTGAATAAACAACATTTTTTCCATATACATGTTCAATCGATGATATTTTATCTTAATATCCCGCTTCTAACGTGATGCTGTAGTGCTACAGTGCATCAGTGGATTGATATTTGACAGGACTTACCCTAACAAAGTCTGTGTAAACTCTGGCCTAATATGATGAACAGACAGATATGTATTTAATAACCTTAATAGCACTGGAATCATTTAGAGACACAATGGGTGTTGTGCAATGTTTTATGGCAGTGATTCTACCTATAACACACACACACACACACACACACACATAAATTCAAACAAATAAAGTGTCTGTTTCCATAGCAACTCAGACATCTGCACTGCAACACATTTTAAAACACTGAACCCATGAATGCCCTTGATGTTGTACAAAGCAGAAAGCCTGAACTGATGATGAACATTATTACCTCTGGACAAAGATAAATGAATATTCTAATCTCCTCTGCAATGTAATGTAGGTCAGTCATTTTGCTTAACATGGATAGTGTCACATTTTAACTATGAAAGACACAAGTTTACACAGAAGTAAAATGTAAACTATGTGTTGTGTACTACAGTAAATTCTTGTCTTTTTTATTGATTTCGAACAACTTATTTAGACATACTTTGTTGGAACATTTAGAGTATCCCAATTTGGATGTCGTTCACTAGTTTACACTCAATTTAGAGAGAGAGAGAGACTTTCACACAAACTGAACAACAGTGCTCTCATTCACATTAAAACCTCTAGTATTAAAGCGATCTCAAAAAGTTTGTAATCTTGTAACGGTGCATAAATTACAACAAAATGTTAGTTTTTAGATTAACTATTCCTATCATCTAAACTGAAATGATAATAGAGTACAGTGCAGTTGAGCACACAAAAAAATGGCTAATTTTGTCTCCTTTCTTGCTTTATATGGAGGTTGGTGATTGCTCCTTGTGGCCAAGTTCTGAGCGAGGCAACCGTCACATGAGAGTTAAAGTAATAAAACTTGTACACGGTTAATCAAATATGCTACAGCTGAATGAACATCACATATTACTGTGATGTGATGTTCTCACTAAAATGTCAAACACCACACACAGTTATTTAACTGCACTTAGTAGAAAAGAGCTAAAAATGTTGTTATGTTTCTCTGTATTTCGACCAGTAACTCAAGGTAATGGGTGTGATTCCCAGCGAATGCAATGAAATAACAAAATGTTTACCTACTACACACTTTTATTTGTGGATAATACTACCATACTGCTATTGTTCTAACATTATGATGTTATTTTGTTATTTAAGTATCCACCTTGTTTTTAAATGTGGAAGTAAGCTGTTTTCTGGTTATGTGTTAGAAATCCGATTCATAAGCCACTGTAGGGAAACAACAAAAAGAATAACGTAAGTGCAGTAAATGCTAAAATTGCACTACACACCATTGTGTTCATAATTAAGATAATACATTAAAATAATATGGTAAGACACACACTGTAAAAAATAAAAAACACAATTTGTTGAGTCAGCTTAAAATAATTTGTTACCCTGCTGCCTTAAAATTTTAAGTTCAGTCAATTAAAATAAGTTTATTCAACTTGAAATGTTAAGTTGTACAAAGTAACAACTTAGATATTTGTGTTTGCTAAACTTAACAGATAGGTAAGTAACCCAGCTGCGTTAAAATTTTAAGTTGATTCAGCTCAAATATCATAATAAAATAAAAGTTGTCACTTAGTATAATTTAACATTTCAAGTTGAATAAACTTTTTTTGAGTTGACTGGACTTAAAATTTTAGGGCAGCCAGGTTTATTTTATCATTTTAAGTTGACTCAACAAATTGTTTTTTACAGTGCACCAATTTGCAATATCAAACAGCAAAACGAGCTGTTTCGTACAGTTGAAAACAGCGGGAAGTGGATGAGACCGGAATCCAGATACATTAAATTTACAAATGACCGTGCCCGTTCTTACGGAAAAAATAAAGTGGATACCGAGGTAAATATTTATACAGGGAGTGTTGTAAACTTTTCAGTAATCTCTCTTACAAAACAGCAGGGTGAATTCAGGTAAATTGGGCCGTATAAGCTTGATTGTCCAGTGCTCAATGGGTTTACACTTTCAGAGCATAACAACAGTCTTTTATTAAAGGGATGATGAACTGAGAAACCAAAATTATCTTGATCTTTTGATATATAAGAGGTCATTGTACTATAAAAACATCCTGTAAGTTTCAGAACTCAAAATTTTGTCGTTAGTCTAAAGACAGCTTATATTGAAGGCAGTCTGCCAAAATGACAGCTTTTGGAATGTTTCTATGTATGATATAAATAGGTAGATTAAGCCCTTTGCATTGCCTTCCTTCTGGTCCCAATGTTAGAAAAAATATTAATTTTCAAAAATATTAAAACTAAAAGACGGTGCTGTGTCGCCTATATTGGATCCGACAGTGATGTCGCAACAAAAGAGTGAGTAACTGTTTTCGTTACGTGGTCACTATTGCTTTGTCTCTTCATACAGATCATTTGATATGTACAGTACTAAGTTATTTATGTGTTTTAAACCTAAATCACAGCAGTGTCCATCTATGAGGAATGAATGTACACTGTTAGCTAATCATAGCAGTGGGCATTTACTTTCGAATCTACAATCCGCCACGCCTATTTAAACACAGTGTTCTGTTGAGGGGGGATAAAAGCAGGACAGAAAATAGCCTATTACTTCTAAATTATGATTTTTTTTAATGTAAAAATCTTGATAACATTATAAGCGGTCCTCAGAGAACAGTACAAAATAAAAAACAAAGGCAGTTCATGACCCCTTTAAAGGCACACTATTTCCCTAAATGATAAAATGGATTTAGTTAATGCAATGTGACACTGGTAAGTATGGTTACACCTAAAAGAAGGATTACCTCATGGTGTATAGCAGACCCTTAGACATAACATTTTCATTTCAAAATTGTAATTAAAATTATAAATAAATAAATAAATAAATAAATATTGAAAAATATTGTGACCGTTCCTGCTTTGTTTCATACTACAGTTAACAGGGAATTAAATTCTAATTAAGTCTTTAAACATGTGTTAGTTTTCTTATAAGGTGTTAAATATTGCTGGCCCAATTTGGCTGAATGTGTTAGAAAAAGTGGGCCAGTGGGATTCATGTAACGTGGGTGACCTTTAACCTTTAGTAATTACGCTCAAATTTGTTAAATAAATTCACATTCTGCAGTCAGGAAATTCAAGTCAGCAATGGAATAACGGAAAGAGAGAAAGGAAGAGGTGAGGTATGATATTTAGTCTTTGGAGTGAAGAAAGGATGAGAGAAACAAAGGCTGCAAAAATGGACACAATTAAAGTGCAAATTAAAGTGCTTCTGAACATAAACAGAAAAAAAAGTTTTTACATATGGTTACCATTTTAATTGTTCCTCTTTCTAAATTTTTTGTTAGCTTATTTGTTTTTGCTTGTGTTGTAGTCACATTTGTGCTCATTTTCCGATTTCTGAATATTTTGCTATTCAGATGTCATCTAATTTAACGTCAACACAACATGTTCTATCAATTGTTGTGAATTTTACACGTGAATTGGTTAAACTGATGAATTTTAGTCATAGTATAGGCTACATAATTTTGGATTTGTTAAATATGTTGTTGAATGCTTGTTTAGTAATATGTGTTAATAAATCATGTGTTTTTAAGTTTTAAGTTTAAGATAAAGGATCAGTTTTCTTTTTGATAAATCGGGGATGGTCCACTTTATCAGACCAGCTGGACCACTTTCCCTTAAAATAAATTTGTCAGGAGTTCCTGATCTCCAAAATTTTATTGATATACATCTTGCAAATAACACATTATATGAACTGAATTATCAAACTGAAATGTTATAGCTAGATTGTGAAGTTAAAAAAGTAATAAAGGAAAGAAAAAAAATCATCTAGGTGTTAAAGTTTTACCAAATGTGGCCCACTTTACCTGAATTCACCCTATTTATTTTTATGTAAACTCCAAATATAACTCACTCCAACATGAATGTTTAATGGTAAACAAATCAAAGATTCATGGACAGGCTGTCAATTTATAAATTGATCAGCTGTGTCCCCAGAAGTCAGTCACTGGTATACAGCACATTGAAGTCTCTCCTCCACCGACATCCATTCAAAAAACCCAATCCATTCTCACTTTCAAGGCATTAGATAACAATAATGAAAATCATGTCCCAAATATCATGTCATTATGACAATATTACACACCAGCATATAATTTAATGCCATTAATATTCCCATACCCTCTGCTTTACTAGGCTATATTGACAGAAAATTTCTTGTTGAACGAAAAAAGTGGCCTCTACAGTGAATCATTTTCTTTGCCAAACCAGTCAGCAGATTTTATTGGTCAACTCCATCACAGTAAACTGTCAATAAAAGCTCAGACTCTGAGTGTGTTTGACTTTGGCTGTGGCTGGATGTAACCAATGGGCGAAATTAAGGGAAGAATTGAAAACTGTGCGCCAAGTCGGACGCTTTTACTCTTCCTGTAGTGACGCTCATGTAGTGTCACATACTTCATCACAGATGAAGTGGAATAGAGGCAATATCTGATTAATTCACAGACGTTTTATACACTTTCATGAAGCAACTGAAAAGCTTTTCATTCAATTATTTATGTACTGCTTAATACAGTGCCCAAAAAGTTTAACATAAGCCAATACTATTAAACTACCAATAAAGTTGGATCTATATTTTTAATCAGTTTCATAACATTATAACATTAAAGGAGAAGTTCACTTCCAGAACAAAAATTTACAGATAATTTACTCACCCCCTTGTCACCCAAGATGTTTGTGTCTTTCTTTCTTCAGTCGTAAGGAAATTGTGTTTTTTTTGAGGAAAACAGGATTTCTCTTAATATAATGGACCTCTATGGTTCCCCCTAGTTTGAACTTCCAAAATGCAGTTTAAATGCAGCTTCAAAGGGCGATCAATCGGTTATTTTCTTTTAAAAAAAAGACCATTTATACACTTTTTAACCTCAAATGTTTATGTTCTTTTTAACATCTCAAATGCTCGTCTAGCTCTGTGTGAACTCTGTGTATTCCCGTTCAAGACAGTTAGGGAAGGTCAAAAAACCCCCATCTCATTTTCTCCTCAACTTCAAAATCGTCCTATGTTGCTGCTGAAGTACCGACCCAGTGTATACAAAATGAACGTGCAAAGAAGATCAAACGCCCTTTACAAAAAAAAGGGTAAAGCAGCGATGTAGGATGATTTTGAAGTTGGGGAAGAAAATGAGATGGGAGTTTTTGACCTAACCTAACTGTCACGAACTGGAATACACAGAGTTCATGCAGAGCTAGAGAAGATGAGCATTTTGAGATTAAAAAGTATATAAATTGTAATTATAAATATCTAGCGATCCTTCTTCCTTGGCTGGGATCATTTAGAGCCATTTGAAGCTGCATTTAAACTGCATGTTGGAAGGTTCAAACTCGGAGGCACCACAGAAGTCAACTATATGGAGAGAAATCCTGAAACGTTTCCCTCAAAAAACATAATTTCTTTACGACTGAAGAAAGAAAGACATGAACTTCTTGGATGACAAGGGGGTGAGTGAATTATCTGTAAATTTTGCTTTAACATTACATGAAAGAATGCTGTTTTAAAATCACATATATGTGAGCTTTAGCAGAACTGAAGGTGTCCAAATAAATATGAAACAAACGTAACTGTTGTCATCGATGAATCCAGCCAATCATGAAACAGTTGTGTTGTTATTGAAGCATGCTTGGCCAATTTGGAGAAGCTGCTCAGAAAGAGACAGTTGGCTGCTCTCAAATCACTTGCGTTATTTTTATGTCAAATGACATCCGGTCAGGCACTGTTTCAAGTCAGACAAAATTTCTAACCGGCATGTATTGCTTCTAATCGGTCTGCGCAGTGCCGCATCAAAGTCGAACATACCTTTTCATGGTTTCGGTTCAGTTTAGAAAGAAATTCTAAATTAGATTAAGAAGACACAATGATACTATCTGGAAGTGCTACAATACACTCAAAAATGGGAACAAAAGCTGTCAGTGGGTACACCTTTGTACCTCATTTACCCCTAAAGGGTGCATAGTGCCTTAAAGCTACATATTAGCACCTAAAGTATATATATAAGTATCTTTTCAAAGGGTACCGCCCCAGTAACAGCTATTGTACCTTTTTCTGTGAGTGTACCAGCGCTATACTAAGGTTAAGGTTAGGGTGTAGGTTAGGGCTAGGAGCGTTTGTTTTCATCGTGTAGACAGATGTTAATTTCATATCAGCAACATCAAGCAAAAACTACACAGCGTTTCACACCATTTCACTTTCCTCAGCGCTGTGATGTACTGTATAATTGATTATGATGATTACAATTGCGCAAAAAGACCACTAATCTTTTTTTACGACTTCTCTGAAGTGTTTATGATGCAGAGTGAAGACTGAAGACCTGTACAGTAGACCGTTACTCGCAAAACATTTCAAGGACTACAACCATGTATAGCTGGTCCTAACATGAACAGCAGTTCTTGACATAAAGCTTTCCCATTGCTTATAAATTCTGTGTTGTATCAGCTGAAACCTAGAGGTTTTTATTGTTTAAATGGCCATGTTTTACAGCTTTAAATTCTCATTGGAAACAAAGAACAGATTCTCAAAGGTCAGTAATTATTTAAAGCTCTTCAAACACTCACACATAATGATTCATAAACGGACAATCCTCTGTGCTACCATATTCAGAATGCATGACAGATACACCCAAACACACATTGTTTGTGCCAAGTCTGCGCTATTAGACTGCAGCTCTGACTACAGGACTAAGACACATCCTTAATTTCTCTTTGCTACATGCAGATAAACACTTTTTGGTTCCCCACACAACAACACAACACTGGATGGGTAGCAGGTGCACTGTAAAGATGCAAATGCATAAAGATATGTGTCATGTACATGTGTCGCATCGACAAACAGGGAATGATTATTACTGGATGCGGTGCATTAGAATGCTAGAAAAGTATGTTTGCAGATTCAAAGAGATGTGATAAAGATGAAATATAAGGACATAAATATTTCTGATGCATGTATTAATAATTATAATATAAAAGATAATCACAAATTGTGGTTGGGGTGTAACATCACCCTGAAAAGGTTAAAAAATGACTTAAAAATCTGAAAGATAATTACTGTAGCGGACATCATGCATCAGAGGGTTGTTATGAATACAAACTACATACTTTAACTACTAAATAGTGATATAGACAAAAAGCTATCTATTTAAACCATTTATTAAAAGTACTAAGTGATGACAATTAAAAAAATTAAAATAAATAAATAAGAGTGCATCCATGTAGCCTGCTGTAATGCTAGTGGTCTTCATTCTCAGGCAGGTGCATCTTGAGCCAGACTGGAATGCTGATGGATGGTTGATGGATGGTTGGATGAGAGGGTGGAGGAGATTTTTTGAGGGCCCATGTCCCTGGTGCTCTGGTGGAGGTAAGGTGAGATGGAAAATGCCGGCGCCTGCATTACCTTACACCTGCGCTCGGCTCTTTCACGCGAGCGCCTTCTTTTCTCACGGGCTTTCTCCAGCGCTTTCAAATCGGAAGCCTGCTCCATCTCCACTCGGGCCTTTTTGATGCTCGCTGCAGCATGCGCCATAGCAACAGTCCCTCGATATCAGTAGCAATAAGCAGAAATCGAAGGAGGAATGATGTTAGCAATGAAGAAACAGGTCTTAGGTGACTTTCAAGCCCAAGGGCAGACGAGTACCACCCACTGTCACAGCTCTGGAAGTACGCAGGAAGGTAGAGAGAGAGAAAAAGGAGAACAGAGAGAAGCAGTGACGCTCAACTCCTCCCACGACAGGTCTAAATAGACAAGCTGTAGCAACCAGCATCCTCCTTCTCCCGCTCTCCGGGAAACTACATTTAAGGTGTGAGTGTATGTGTGAGGGAGACCGAGAGAGAGAGAGAGAGAGAGAGAGAGAGAAAGAAAGAGAGAGAGCGCACTATAAAAGGGGTGGGGGATCTATATGAGCTTAGATAAAATAATCAGAGGTAAACAGGAAGAGGGAAATAGGGCAGACCCATCCCCCCATGTGTCCTCAAGCTGCCGTTAGCCGCTTAGCTTTGGATTGTGGCACAATCAGTCATTAGACAACACGTCCTCCTGACCAATCGCATTTTTTAGGGGTCTCTGGGCAGGGTGGTAGGAATGGAAGGGTGTGGCTACTGTACTGTATCGCTCACTGTTGGAGAAAGATGAGAAAATGGGTGCAGCCATGCGAGAAAAACAGGAGGGGGAGATAAAACATTAAAGACACCTCTCGGTCTTCTGCAGTTCCCATCCCCTCAGCATTCCCACATCTCCCTCCCACCCGTCAAAAGAGAAATTGGTGCAGTCCGCCTCTGTGTGGTAATGCTGGCTGATTTATACACTCGTAGATGCTGCTCTCTTTCACCAAGCCTTTTTCAAATCCCTATACTTGTATTACTGATTACTGTACAAAAAGACAATGGCAAAAATTTGGCAAAAGACAACATAACAGAGAAACCTTAAAATAAGACGAATCAATAACTTTACAGTTTGTTGTTGTTAGAAACATAATAGAAGATACAAAGGCTATGTATCCGTTATGTCCTGAACTGGTTTCTGAGGGTAGGACTAAAAAAAACAATATACAGTCCATTTTATTATTATTATTATTTATTATCAAATATATCCCTATATATAACCTTTCTATCAGGTGACTTGTAACACTAACACAATACATGGTCATTTTGAATTTGTACATGCATTTACTGTAGTAATAATAATAATAAAAAACAGTAATAACTGGGAGAGTGGGGCGTGCCTGCCATACCACTATTTTCTTCATCCACATACATGTAAATTGGTTGGTGAATCCACTTGGGGTTCAGAGTGTTTTTGTTGTTGTTGTTTAATTGTCTGGTAGAAATATGTGGTTTGAAATATTTTTTTTTTTCTCTTTATCAGCACAGACCATAACAATTCAGGCTAATAGATGAAGACACTCAAAAAAACAGATTTGAACAAAACACAATCCTCCCTACACAAAACTCTCAGAAGAACAGAAAACAAATAGATGAGCGGGTAAGAACGCTTTGAAATTCATGAAATTTTAATATCTAAACATTCAGGATTTCCTCTGTCTGACTTTCAGGTCTCATGGTGCAGTAAACAGAATTAATAAAACGTAACTATGTTAAATACATTGCTAATTGCATGGTATAGCATAGTGTTAACAGTGGAGCGTGTTTTTATACTGTGAATGGTTTCTTCAAGTGATCTTAACTCATGTATTTAGATTGGTATTTACATAATAATTTTGCACCTAAAGTGTACACTGAGAAAAAAAGGAAGGTTGGAGCTTATCCAGTGTCTCAAGGAAAGATACAGGTCTCACACGCACACAGACAATATACAACCATGAAGATAATTTGTCATCTCTAATTCACCCCTGCTTTATATCCCCTGAAGGAAAACCATGCCAACATGGAAAGAACATACAGACTTCACACAGACAAAACCTACTGGTTTAGCAAGAATTCAAATTGGAAACTGGAAAGTCAATTCAGAGTATGTTTACAACAAAAAAAATCTATAAGCAAATAACACTGGCAGATATAATTGACAGACATAAAAGTAAAATACAAGTAAAATATTGTCTGTGGCTTATGGATATTTTTAAAGAACACATACTTTTTTCAGTGCAAGATTAAACTCCAAAAAAGTATATAAATAGTAAATTATGATGTAAAGTTCACTTAAAAACTATCAGACTAGCAGTGCGATTGTAATATAGCTGAAAGACTATATTTAGTTTACTACTGTTACACTAAGAAGTACTGAAACAGTACACTTGATAGTATAGTGCATTGTATTAATACACTTACTGCAAACCAAAACTATAAACTGTTAAAGGGACAGTTCACCAACCAACAACAAAAAGGAGGAAAATTCTGTCATCATTTACTTACCTCTTAATGATTTTTTTTCTCTTTCTAGTGATGAAATGGCAACTGCTGTGGTAAATAATTGAGCTTAGGCAAGGTAGCATGTAAACTTTTACATCATGTGTTATGTTACTAGCCTCACATTAAGTGTTATCCCTTATATTTCCTTAACGGAAACTTTACTCATTCATCTGTACTCATTCATCTAATTAACAGTACACCTATCGCAACTTGCCTGCTGTTTAACATTCCCTGGTCTCCCCTTTAAATCTAAATCCTAGCAAATCAGACGCACACAAAATTGCTGAAACTAAATGAACATTTGTTCAGTCATCTAAGTAAATAAGAAAATATGCATTTCAAGGCTATAGGTAGAATTCTGAAACTGACACGTCTGACTAGCCTGATAACACAACTACACTGGCTCAGCTATTATTGATCATTTTCCAAAAGTATGACAGTCATCAGTTAATCTTGGTCCACAACTAATTGTGTTAGGCTTAAGCAAATTTCCAACAACAACAAAAAGACACAATCTTCTTTTACTCTCTTCTTTGTGTTAAGGACGAGTAGCAGTGCTGTTGAGAGCACTGGCTATTCAGATGTTCCACAGTAAATACATTAACGTGGCGCCATCTGCTGGTTATCTACTCTCTAGAGCCGTCATCTTCAACCTCAATTTCAACAACAACAACAACAACAAAAAATGCAACTGTAGTGTTTAAGCAGTTCCCAAGATTTTCTACCTTCCAATCAACCTGTACTTACTGCATAAGGATTTTAGTAGTGCACAAATGTTTCCAGTACAACCATCAAACAGCAGACTAATATTATCACTGCGGGACTGTAAATAAATATGAGCAAGATATGTCTGATTACATTTTAGAACACATAAGAACTAAATTTCAAGATTTTACTATATTCCATGACTTTTCTAGGCTTTGGTTTTCAATGTACTGCGTGGATTTGTCACACACACACACTTTCCTAAAATATCTGAGCAATGTTCAGTCCATTAAAATTTCATTAGTGTTAAACAGTCATTACAATTATAAGCAACTACATTCAAGTTCTCTGTATTATCTTTGTTAAAGTTTTAAAAATGATACTAGAAGGTATGCTTGCCATTGTGTCTGGGTATGAGTCACACAAACACATAGCAAGACACAAATAGCATAACTAAACATTTTGCTCCACATATAATCACAAAAAATAAGCACGAAACTCTTCAAACAAGATGAAGTATTTTAGTTTACCATCAGCTTTTAATCAGTGTCCTCAAATCATCATTCACACCATACACGAAAATTGGTTAGTTATTAAAAATGCAAATGTCAGTACCAAAGAGAAAGAACTTCACTTGAACTTTATCTTTAAAAAAAGATTTAGTGGGCCGCTAATGATTAGCTATATCAAACTGAATATATTACGGTGGATAATAACATCAACCTTTTATGTGACATCAGGATTTAGAGAGCAGAGAAGGTGACAGATCTGTAAGTCTGTGTGTGCTTGTGTGTGTGTGTTGAGAGTGGGAGTGTATTTGTATGTATTTGAGTGTTTTCGAGTGTGTCAGTAGGCCGACAGGGGTGACTCACAGATTACACTAGTGATGCCATCTGTTTGGTTCTTACACACACACACATACACACATGCAGAAATCCTTGGCAGAGCTAACATCACCCTCACACAAACCTTGCTTTACTCATGGGCACATTTGGCAATACATGGCTTTACAGTATGTATCATCTGTTTTTAACTAAAATGTTGCAACCCAGAAAAACTTCATTGACAAAAATGTGCCACTACCTAAATTTTAAATTAGCACTTGCTGCAGTTTCCAGCAGAAATTAAAATAAGAGGCAGTTAAATACTGTACCAACAACTTTCGTACCTTTCCACATAACTTATGATTACTTTAATATCAATTAATAAACCATTTTCATGTGATTACTTGCACAATACTATGTTTTGTTCTCAAAACACCTTTACCATGGTGCATGATTTGTAAACTAATACATTTGAAGGTTTGCATCACATCACATATCCAGCTTACCAGCTAACAAGGAACATTCTCAGAACTGTGGGAATACTGGCAAGGTTCTTTCAAATTTGAAATATATACACTTATATGTGAATGAATCGGTGTAATAAATTGTTGGCACAGTCACAATTATCTGTTTCAGAACAAAACTGAACTCGCTTTTTAGAGCCACTCAGCTGTAAAACATACAAGAAGCAACATAATCATTTTTGCAAAAATCTAGCCAGGCACACATTGTTCATGAGCCTGGGTTGCAGCCATGCTAATATCTTGATGACATTTATACACAAATACATTTTTGGTGCATAGGTAAGTAACCTATCTATTTTAAGTGTCTCCGAAAAAGAGATTTTACTCAAATATATGCAAATTTATGGTAATTCATCTACTTTACACACTTAATAATTTACACATTTCTGCAGTTATTGTATGTGATGCAATGTGGTGTAATACATTTTTATGACACTGTGCATGTTTTTACACTGTGAACGATTTAAATATGTGATCCTGGACCACAAAACCAGTCATAAGGTTTTTTTTTATTGTTTTAATTGAGATTTATACATCATCTGAAAGCTAAATAAATAAGCTTTTCACTGATGTATGGTTTGTTAGGATAGCATATTTGGCCGAGATACAACTATTTGAAAATCTGAGGAAGAAAATCCTCTTTGCAAGAAAATCTAAATATTGAGAAAATCACCTTTAAAGTTGTTCAAATTAAGTTCTTAGCAATGCATATTACTCAACAGAAAATAACTTTTTATATATTTACAGTAGGAAATTTACAAAATATCTTCATGGAACATGATCTTTACTTAATACCCTAAAGATTTTTGGCATAAAAGAAAAAGGTCACACTTTAATTTAAGGTCTTATACTTTTGCCTCAATAAACTGCTAATTTGCTGCTTATTAGTAGTTAGTAAGGCAGCTGTTAAGTTTAGGTACTGGGTAGGATTACGGATGTAGAATATGGTCATGCCAATAGCCAATATGTCTTGAATAGTCATGTTAATAACCAACTAGTTAATATTGAGAATTGTTTCCTATAGTGTAGTATAGTATCAAGAAAAATCAATAATTTTGACCCATACAATGTATTTTTGGCTATTGTTCCAAATATACCCATGCTACTTAAGAAGTTTTGTGGTCCAGGATCACATATTATCACAAGAGCTGTAAATGTGATTATGAAACAATTGCAGAAATTTCAGCCTTTATGTTAATAAATAAATAAATAACAATAAAACTGCAAAACACTGTGATGAACATCCATTCGGGATATTCCACTGTAGCATCCCCTGCCACTCTACAAAGGATGATGGAACAGTTTTGAATAGGTGGAATACAAAGCTGCACTCAGAATTTGAAAGCAACTTGAAAACTATGGTTCAAATACTTAAATTGCATGAAATTTATTGACCAGTGGTAGTTAGTGTTATCACATCTGTTCAAGCTGATATTATCACATCTTAATTAGAATGTAAACATCACAGAATTAATCATATGAAGACAGCAACTGCTACTTCTATTATTATTTTTCTATTAAGATTCTATTATCAGTCAAATGCATTTAGGCTCAGTCATCTCTGGCAGGTTTCTAGCATGAAGATAAATGCAAACATGGGTATTACCAATGCAATATAACTAGACCCTTGAACATTTTATTACAGAGTCTCAAAAAGTTCATTAAAACCCACAGTCACAAATAAAAATCATGCACAACCCATTTTCAGCCTGGCTCAGCCATAAGCTCAGCCAGAATATTATTCTGTGATCAATATAAATCAGATATAAACTGTTAATGAGTGAAATACAGTGTAGAAAAAAAGAATAAATGCAAGATAAAACAGTCATAAAATTAGGAAAGCACTTTGTCAGGCTTTTTTTTTTTTTTTTTTTATAAAATAATTCAATTTTAGCAGTTGCTGACTATTTTATGCTCCCGTCTGCAATGACATCTTTACAATTTGACACTTCTATGTGTAAAACACTGTGCATGTAAACAGAACAGTGTGTATTATAATTGTCAGTTATGTTCTTTGAAAATTAAGAAAACTTTCTGGAACGCAATGTAAAACAAAACTGTAGTGACACTACTGATGTTTATTATTTTGTCTCTTGAATAAATCATCTTTACCAGAAAGTCTATGTTTGTCAATCAGTTACCGCACACAAGCATAAACCAGTCTGGACCAACATGGAATTCACGCTATAGTCTGCTGGATTTTTCAATGATTTAGGTGTGGCTCACAACCTTCCCAAGTATAGCACCTGCTGTAACATCTGGCAGACAAAAATCTTCTCACTCAGAAAAGTAATAGCACACCTCTCTGTAACAATTTGCTTAATTCGGGTCATCGTTCACATTTGTAACAAATGCTGGTGGATGAGCAAAGTTTGTTCAAATCCCTAACCCATAAGAATAATGCTTTATTAGAAAGAAGCACTTACAGATTGTGTATGACCACCGGAAATGGCAAAATAAAGCTTTTAGTAGTTATGCCAATAAGGAATAGGCTGTGTGATTTGCTAGTCTGATACCTGGTTCTTTAACTGGTAATGAACAGGATCGCATGTTTCATGTAGACAGACGAATGCAAGTTTAGCTTTACTTTTTGTACAGCTGATATTTCATAGACAGTGAAACTGCTAACTGATAGTTCAACCAAACACAAAAACCCATCATCATTTTTATTTAATTTTATTTTTCCATACAATAAAAGTCAGTAGAAACCAAAATAGAAACCACAAAGCTGTCATTGGAAAAGTACCTTTTCAAAAGTCCCTACAGTACCTTAAAAGTACATATTAGTACCTTTTGAAAGGGCACCACCCCAGTGACAGCTTTTGTACCTGTTTTTTTTTTTTTTTTTTTTTGCATATGAGGGTGAGTAAATGGTGACAGAATCTTCATTTTTGGGTGAACTATGCATTTATGGTTGTTAAGGGAAATTAACAAATGTGCTGATTGCTTCACATTTACGTGTAGTTATTTGGCCACGGTCAATTATGAAATAACCATTATTTTGAACAAGCAGATTAAAAGAGCTGCAGAAGGCCTCTGTGGAACTTTAAAAGAAAAAAACTGCTACAAAAAACAAACCTTAATAAAAAAATGGTTGATGATAAAGCCTTACCTGAGCTGTTACTCTGGTCACCATTCCAACACTCATGGGTGTTTTTGTGAGATCTCAATGAGGTATATCCAAAAACAGAAATGCCAGAATAATAAAACAAAAATAGGGAACAAGGGGATGTCTACTGAAGAACGGCCACTGTGGATAGATGGATTACTGAGCACCAGGCTAGAGGTATTAGTACACTGTGATTACACACACACACACAAACACTGAGATGCTTGCAGGAAAAAATGCTTAGAGGATTAAGTGGCTAGAAATAGTGGAGTCTTCAACTGACCCAGAATCAGATCTTAGTACAGGTATGTGACAGAAAAGCCCTCAGGGAAACATAAGCTAATACACACACCGTCTGCAAAGACGATGTCCAGAGTCCAAACTATCAGTGCAGAGGGGTGTATTCACACCATTTTCTCCTATTCTCTCTAAAAGACAGGGTCCTCAGTATTTGCTTCTTGTCTAAAACTGGTGCAGATTAAACTTGGACAAACCTGTTAATCAAAAAAGACAAATCCACTGCAGTGGATTTGTGTGGTTTATGGGCATTAAATCTTACCAACCCTGAGCCAGAATCTCTTTCAGTGATATTATGTCCTATTATGAAACAATAGTTGGCTTGACCGAGAGAAGAGAGAAAAAAACAAAACAAAGGCAAAGCATTATTTGATTTTTCTTTTTCTTTTTTTTTTCTTTTTAATTTGCATGTGTGAAATCTCTTATGAACATGTTAATGTGCGTTTTGGTTTTAATGCACATATGAATGTCCATCTGTACTAGTGTTAATGAGATATCAAAGAGCAGGGTCTTGAAAAACAACAACAACAAAATATTAGATCACTCTTGCTCCGTCAGTCTCTACTCTAGTTAGTTCAGCAAACTTTTAACTTCAATAAAGCAAATCAGCGTTCTTTGGTTACTAGTTGTAAAGTGTTTTCGAATTAGTAACACAATGCCAATTATGAATCTGATCATTAATTATTTTTATATTTAAAAACAGAATTATATTTAAAAATGTCCTGGCTCTTCCAAGCTTTATACGGCAGTGAATAGTGGTTTAGAATTTGAAGCAAAATAAAGGGCATCCATCATAAAAATGACTTCACATGGCTTTGGGGGGTTAATGAAGGTCTTTTGAAGTGAACACTGGTCACAAATTAGAAGTACAAAATGAGAAGTAAAAAAGCCAAGAGTAGAATGGTTTTCCTTTGCTGTAAATACAACTTGGTTCTTAAGAGTCTAGCATATTGTCACTGGAGCTTCCAGCAGACCTAGATGTAACTTCAGAAGGCCTTTATTAACCCCCCGGAGCCATGTGGAGTACTTTTTATGATGGATGGATGCACTTTATTTTGCTTCAAAATCTTGACCATCATTCACTGTCAATAGAAAGCTTAAAAGAGCCAGGACAAGAAAGTTATATACACCTATGTTGGCTTGATGGTAAATCATGGGTGAACTATCACTGTTAAAGCCAAAGTATACTTTGGTTTTTGTTTTTTACGCGTACAGAGGGTCCACATATAGTGCACGTGATGCAAATTTCGTCACCAAAATAGTATCTGCAAACTGTACATATATGCATATATACATGCAGGCTGCACATCCACATTGACTTGGTTTTCCACTAATCAGCTTCTTCACAAGGTGGCAACACTGGCCCAGGCCGTTGTTGCACAGTAGAAAATAAAACTGCATTCAACCGCATGTGCTAATGTACACAAAGTATACTTTGGGCTTTAGGCTTAATTATTTCACTTTTGGTGGTAAAGGGCTTTTGCATTTGCCAAAAATATAACTTTTTTTTTTTATATTCAAAACAAACAAGAAAGCCCAGATGAGAAAAAAGTACTTTTTTTTAGAGATTACTGCAATATTAGTACATTTCTTTTAAAAATAACTTTCCCCAACACTAATAAGTAACTCTTATTAAGCATCTTTGAGCTTGTTGTTTGGGTTTTGCTCATGAGATCTGGCAACACAAATCAGTAAAAACATACCCTGTGATTTCTTGTACTTGGCATACAGAAAGGACGCAACTGTGATATGTGCTTAAATACATTACTAACTAGTTGTTTATTTTGGTTCTGTACATATTGCGTAACATTTCTGTAAATCAGAATTTTTGTTTGTAAAATGCAGTTGTCCATCCTGTACATTACTCCTGTAATAAATAACTGTGTGTGTACAGACCAGGATTAAGCACTAAAATGTGAACTGACAACTTAGCTGTGGTGTGTATGTGGCCATCAAGTTCACTTAACTTACCCCCAGGTGCGTTTTTGGAACTGATAGCCACAAGTAAGGAAGTTTTGAGTTAATCAACCAAGAGTTTGGGGTTTATGTGACGGTATGTTAAGGTTTCAGTAAGGTTTCCCCTTTTTCTTTACAAATTGCACTGCAAATAAGTAGTGCCAGCTGTCTGTTGACATCAGTGTTTGTTTTGGTTCAAGATCTTGTGCAGTTGATTATCACAAGATACTGTTAGTCCAGAATGTCCAGTCTTGGCCGACCAGTCATACAGTTTGTTATTTAGTGGACTAAGTCATTAGGTTTCTGTTCTTCTCTGGCTGTCAAAGACTAGAATCTGCTCTGGCCGATGGAAATAGTCTTCACATTGCACTGCAAAACACTATAATTACAGATGTATTTTTTAAATACGAGCACAGTGTACACACGTGAAATATGAGTGAATGTACACAATAAGTGCATTGTATGAAATCATTAATTTAGATGTAAGTACATAGTAGTTAAGACCACCTAATATAAAGTAGGACCATGGGGCTCAAGAATAACATTGTCATTAACAATGGGGGAAAAACATTGTTAAATACATTGTTTAAAAACATGATTTGAAACTCATATCACTGTGTTAATTCATTATTTTGCAATAAAGTTATGTACTACAAGGGATGCGACATCACAGTTTGCAAGTTTATTAAGGTCTCTAAAGAGAGTCAATTTCAAAGCGCTGTGGGGCAAACCAATAGAAACGCTATACAGAGATCCTCCTACAGATTCTATTAGCCGGTGTCGTTTTGCAAACTTGGAACAAAATCAATAACAGCCCAGGGGACAAAGTGTGCTGTTGAACAGAGCAGAGCCTTATGCAACTCTCTACAGCTTGTTTCCAACTATCCAACTAGCTACATGATGGATATATTGAACAACATATGCAATAAAATCAATTTTGTGATAATGAGCAATCCAAGACTTTTTAGCATTATGAATGTGTATAATGTTCTGAAATGCTATGAACCCTTGTGTGTGGAACAGACAGAATTTAAAGATGTTATTTACTAAAAACCATGCCTGACAGCTGTGTTCACCTTTTACTTTCTTTATAAAAAAAAAAAAAAAAAAACAGATCGCGCATTCTGCTATAAATGTATCAAAATAAATAAATAAATAAATAAGGAATTTCTGTTTTAGAGGTAACTATATTCCTTGCTGACTGGCAAAAAAGCAGATAGGTTTGTTTTAAGCATCATACAGGGAATCACCAGAACTTAGAGAAGGCTAATCACCATCAGCAAATCACAACAATCAGCTCCAGCAGACAGGTCAGTTCTCTTTCTAACCATCAGACACAAATAGTAAACCATCAGAATTCCCTTTCTCAGATGAATAATTGATGAAACCCTAAGGGGGTGGATTGGTCCATTATTCAGTATAGCCTGAAGCTCACTAAGGCATGGTTCATTAAATGGGGATATGATTTCCATATTTTCAATTTTGGGCTGAGATAGTGGTTTGACTTTTTTATACTCTCTTTAGTGTGGCAATAAGGCATAACAAGAACATGGACAAAATATATATGTCAGACATATGTCTGCCTTAGAGATTATTGAGGAAAAACCTAGATATTGAGATAATATACTGCTCAGTGAGGCTGAGTGAATAAAATATGTTCTGTTAAGATTTTGTACATTTAAACACTTTTAAAACCTATTGTTCAAGGCCATGTCAAAATTCTATCCCATCTTTTACTTCAGTACATCTTTGCATTCAACTACTTGCAATGCCTGATCAAACATTTTTTGTTGCTGAACATTCTAGGATTAAATATTATAATACAATGTTAATATGAACATATTATCTTATATTCTCAGTATATTCTCTTTTCAATATGTAGCCTACGCTAATAACTTGCATTGCATTTATATACTGTGTTGTTTTTCTTTATTTGTTGTTTGATTAATCACAGGTTCCCTCTTATGTCATATCCCAGAGTTTTGCATACAAAATAGGGATGGTTTAAATGATCAACTGAAAGGCAGCCATTGTAATGTGTAATGGAAAGCAATGGTCTATAAGGGAAAAAAATATGAATAACAAGAAAAATGAATTAACTACTGTGGAGACATTGTGTCGCACTTTTGAACAAAAAAGACTATAGAAGGAATGAAAAAGACTTGAGTGGAGAAATGATATTCCCTAAACATTAGGAGAATGTTTCCAGGATCTTGGTCAAAGATTCCAGTCTGACAGTATCTTCACTGTTTCAGCATCAATAGTTCTTTCTTAAAGAACAGAAAGCTCATAATCGATCCTTTCTTTAACAGTAAATGGAGACTCTGTTTATCATTCTCTCTCTCTCTGTTCCACCCAACCCCCAAATCTACATCCTCCTCTAAACTTTGGTTCATTTTTATTTTTCTCCTTCCTTTTCCCATCTCACATTTACACACAACCTTCATTTAGCCTACATAATCCATATAAATGAACTTTTATTTAAACAATGAATGAATGCATTTAAAAAATTACATTTTAAAAAGTGAAAGTTTCACATTTAAGTACATAGTACACAAAAATGGACTATTATTGCTTAATTCTCTGTCTTCGTATTATCTGGGTGGTGAAGAGGGAATGACTCTGGGATAAAGCAGAACGAAAAACTGTAACAATCGGATTAGGAAAACAAAAGATTTGGCTGAAACAGTGAGGGGAGCAGCAGGGTTTGATGGCTAACTGGATTTTCCTCTATGTACAAGATTGTGTAGTCAAAGCAATGGGCTTGACAGCTGGAAACAGAAGTAATGATGGTGAATTTTATATGAATGAGTTTATAATGAATCCTTAAGCAAAAGGTACATTGACACTGTAGAGACAAGAACAGATAGGGAGAGGATGCCAGAGAAAGCAAGACAAATGGAGATAAAGAAGAAATGCATGTAATTGGCAATGTGGCCACAATTCCGTATTGTTAAAAGCGGTATATAAATAAAGGTGACCTGACATGTGGCCATGCATTTCATCAAATGTTCAAAGCACTGTCAAGTTAA
Source organism: Labeo calbasu (assembly GCA_019740295.1). Classification (NCBI taxonomy): domain Eukaryota; kingdom Metazoa; phylum Chordata; class Actinopteri; order Cypriniformes; family Cyprinidae; genus Labeo; species Labeo calbasu. The sequence goes on from JAHKKF010528774.1 coordinate 28,750, forward strand.
GTGTCACTTTAGCTCTTGTCTGGTTTCAAGAAAACTTTACAACATTAAACAATTCTTTCTTTGTGTGAATGGTTTTATTTTGTGAAAAGATTATATGGCATGTCAGTTTCAATAAATTAAAAACTGCATAGGTGAGTAGTGACAGAGCAATATACTGACAGTTAAACAGCTAATATTTGTCTGTTTGGAATTTAGAGCAATATGCTAGGTAGCATCATAAATCATTTGTTAATCATCAATGAAAGAGATAAAATAAACATAAAAAAACAGGCAACTGTATACAAAAGTGAAAAGAGAAATCACATAAAATCATCTTGTTCTGAAACAACTGCTATATCCATGGACTCATTTCTCAGTTTTCCTAATGCGAAGATGTTATGCAGCAGCACACTTGATAAGTGCCTTACACACGTACTGTATATTAGCACACACACAAACACAAAATTACAACCCTCAACCCTACTGGTGCACAGTTTCTCTGGCCATTTCCAGCCCCCATCTGTCATTGCGTTTCGCTTCATGTAACACCCACCGCTGACCAAAAAAGCAGTCTAAGTGAGAGGAAGTGTATTCAGCCAGAACAAACAACAAACTTTTACAAACGATTAAGTACAAACCACAGTAATTCTGCTGACAGTTTTATTATAACGTACAAAGACTGCATGCAAGATGTTTATTATTCTGAATGGTTAAAAGTTTTTTGTCATTCAGCTTAATTAGTGGAAAATACAATACAACCAACATGAAACTAGATTTATACATTTTCTAAAGGAATAGTGCTTGTCTGTGCAAAATTCGCTGTTATGGTGCAAAGGTGATGTGGATGGTTAGCAAGGTGTTGCTATGCAATTGTTAAGATTTATCATTGGTTTTTAGGGATATATTCTGAGCAGTTGCTAAGTTGTTACTGTCTACAGTAGTTCAAGTCAAAGTTTATGATACCATAGTTTTGTCTCCAAATATGTCTTTAGAATATTCTTTGAAATCAACTGATTAGAAAAGTAAAAAGGGCATCTCTCCTCAACAAGTTATGATTTGAAATATCATTTATGTCCATAGCAAAAACAGCATGAGTTAGATGCTTTAGTCTGTTCAAATCACTCCTTCAATTCATGCCATTAACATTCTCTCTAAGAAAATAGCAATTTACAAGAAAATACTACAAGTGCCAAGGTTCAGAGGCAGTGAAAGCTAAATATAAACCTCTTTTCAAATTCTCTCCAGCATGGGTTGGTCTGAAACATAAGGAGCGCCTCAGAGCCACAGGTACCATGGGAACAAGATGGAGAGAAAATGAGTGAGAGACAAAGTGAGGATGAGATCACTGTTCGCTGTGCTATATTGTTTGAAAATACTAATTATGAAATTAGTAAAAAATGAAAGATAAATTAAATGCGAGTCTGTCTTTGATGAATATCTAATAAATCTAATGAAAAAATAAAACGGAAAATGAACAGTTTGCATTTTAGATAGATAAATAATAGATCATATAAGCTTAATTTGGTACATATTTTGCATTCTTGGGTTTAAAAGCAGCTGGACAGGGCACAATGGAATTAAACGTGATATGTTTTGACATGGTGGCTAAAACATGGAACTCATGGTATGATGCTCAGTTATCAATTTTGACATTTTTAATTAATTATTTCTCCACAAAATACATATGAGTGCATGCCAATAATGACATAATATGTTTGTTTAAGTTCAAATTTAATAATGCAGGATTTAACACAATAACAATTCATTAACTCGTCTATCTAATCACCCCACTGTGTCCCTTAACCTAAAATATCATTAATAATTCAAACTCATTATTAATAATGAATGCTGCTTTATTTGTCAGTCAGAGATCTATTTATTTCTTTATTTGTATTTCAGTCCGGCTGAAAAGAAAATCACTGACTGACATTTAAATTCTAAGAGTTCTGACTCTAAATTCCAAATTCTGATTGAATACCTTTAAGCACTGTGAAATGCTATGTTGTATATTGCTTAGCAAACTCCTACAATTAAAATCATTTTACTTTACAAAAGGATAGTTTATTCTGTTAAACCTGTTATTTATGTTATTATTAACAATAAATCTAAAAAAATAACAAAAAACTATTACTACTATTAAAAAACTATTAAACTATTAAAACTGTTGCTTTTCATAATCTAATATTATGCACATCCTCAATTGATTATTGCTTTAAAGAACTGTCAACATGCAATGTTGTACTGTAATAACAATTAATTCTTAATATTGCTGATATCAGTTACTATGTTCACCGCTAAACAATTTAAATAGGACTTCCTACTTTTAATCATTGTCAATAAAATTTGTGTCTCCACAAACTAAAAAATGCTGGGTTATTTTTTTTTAACCCAAATGCTGGGTTCGGCCCATTAGGTCATTTTATTGGGTTGCTTTTAATATTTTTTACCCAGGTGCTGGGTAGTTTTTCTGCAACTAAGTTACTGGGTCATTTTTAATGCTGGGTTATTTTCTTTACCCAACCACTGGGTTAACCCTGTCTCTGATAAAACAACCCAGCTGCTGAGTTACAGGCAGAGTGTTGGCTTTTTGAGTTCTTTACAAAAGAGAGTGGTTCTTAGCGCCACCAATTTGGTGCACTTCTTCAGCAAAATAAAGGTTTGTATACATTTCATTTAATTTATAAAGTCTTTACTGTGCTGTAAATTGTATTATTTTACACAACACAACATAAGGACGAGATGTCAGTCAGCTGCGTCAGCAGCGGTCACTCTGCATGATGGAAACGCCTTTTGCCTTGCATAAAATAAATGGATTTTATTCGCTATAGTACTGAGTTTAATTTAATTTGATGTTAAACTATGTTCTCTAATGTCAGCACTGTTTATTTATGCAAGGGCGTAGTTTTGGTATAAACATTGGGGCGGTTAAAGTGTAAACTCTTTTAGAGTCCTGGGTCATGCTCACTCACAAGGTTTATTTATTTGTTTGCTTATATATTTATTTAATCAGTTCATCAGGCTCTTAATGATTTATTCTATGCCATCTTTTGGAATATCTGAAAGCCATGTACCATAGTTCTTAACTGTTATAATAAGACTAGCCTATTAATCATTACCAGGACAATAATTATTTTTTCTAATTAATCAACATAGCATTTGTTATGAAGAAACAATCGCCTGCACATTTAGAACCAATAGCTACAACATGCCACAGTTGTAATATATATAATATATAATTTTATATAAATTCTACAACAAGTAAGACTAAATTTTTCACAAAAAGTAAGCCTACATTAAAACGTGATAAATTCTTGTAAAGATGGTCATGAGTAGTTTAAAAAGATTTTAATATATATTAGTGCTGGTTCAAGTTTTCTTTTCTTTTAATCAGTCTTTTAGTTTATTTGCCTTTTTTTAGATACTGTTCAGCTTTCTCCAAAGCATTTTAGAGTGTCCGTTTCTCTCAGTAATTCAAATAGATCACAAAGGCTATTTGACCATCAGCAGATATCACACTTCTCGAGCGCGCTGGCGAACGCATACACGGTGTATACGGTGAACGAGTATACGGTGATTTGTCATATTGTGATAACTGCTCCGTTTGGTTCGTACGTTAAGTTAGCGCTTATAAAACTGCTGAAGGTGCGATTTAAATAATTAATTAATAGCCTGATTCAAGGTTTCCATTAACCATGGTATAACTATTGGGGGGGTTGTACTTGCTAGTTTTGGTTATTGGGGCGGTTATATCCCCCTATCCCCCCAACAATCTACGCCCCTAATTTATGGGCAGGTTTTGGAGTCAGTCACGACATCTTTCAGCTACGAGTGAAATGCGAGGTGGCGGTCAGAAGTTCGCAGTTACACCGGCAAACAGCAGCCCTTCACCGGCTCAGATTTCGGCAACGCACCGCACTAAGTCTAAGTCGGTGCGTT
>JAHKKF010528775.1:0-14193 GCA_019740295.1 Labeo calbasu
TTTTGAATAAATGCTGTTCTTTTTAACTTGTTATTCATCAGAGAATCCTGAAAAAAGTATCACGGGTTCCAAAAAATATTTGGCAGCACAACTGTTTCCAACATTGACAATAAATCAGCATATTAGATCATTTCTAAAGGATCATGTGACACTTAAGACTGGAGTAACAGCTGATGTAAATTCAGCTTTGCATCACAAGAATAAATTATATTTTAAAGTATATTAAAATAATAATCATTATTTTATATTGTAATAACATTTTGCAATATTACTGTTTTTTTCTGTATTTTTGATCAAATAAATGCAGCCTTGATGAGCATAAGAGACTTCTTTAAAAAACATTACAAGTCTTACTGGTCCCAAACTTTTGAGCGGCAATGTGTATATATATGTATAATGTGTGTATGTATTTATGTGTATTAAAATATATATATTTTTTAATAATTATTTTGAAGCACCATCATGCTGTTGCTTTTTTTTTCAGCCTTTAGACAAGCTGCAGTTTCTCACCTCGTATCTTCGAGGAGTTCATTTTTACTGCATATGGTGTGGGACGGCATATAACGGTAAGAATTGTTAACTTATAATGGCTCATACAAAAATGATAAATAAACTAAAATATTCTTGTTCAACAGATGAGGAGGATTTGAGCTCAAACTGTCCTGGTGACACGGCAGCAGACCACGATGACTAGAGCGACCTGCAATATTCTGGAACACCTGTTTTTATTGTTTTTGACCTTTTGGCATAGCTGTGTTTAATATTTATGTTTTCTTATTCATCCATTAAATGTTGCGTTGATATTTTGATGATAATTGTGTGTATATTTGTTTTATATCAGTATTGACCCTGACGCATCACTTGAATTTTTTTGTGTAACTAAATCTCAATTACCTTTCCTGATTATTTCATTGTGGTGTGGGGTGCACCGTGATATTTGTAGATGAACAATAATTACTTTCTCCAGTTAGCCTAAAACATATGGTTTTGTTTATAATACTACTTGGTATTACATTTTCCTTTGGTTTTATAGTAATGTTAGATTTTATAGTATATTTTTAAGCATCTGGTTAAATTAATGGTGTTTTTTTTTCATTTATCTTTAGCTGTTACTTGGCAAATTTCATATTTACAGAAACATAATGAAAAAAAACTGACAAAAAAAATAATGTAGCCAAAAGTCATATTTATATTATTATACCTGGTATATTATTTTTAAAATCTAAGTAATTAAAAAATAAATTTATATGAATGTTCTAGAAAGGGTTTTTTTTTTTTTCAACTGGGTGTGGCCTATCATCACGCTTTACCTTTGATTGGTCAATCCAGTGTTTGGCGATGACGTTGAATTCCGGAAATCGAAACTTATCGATCTGAACGATACGAAGAAATGAAAGTATAGTTATGTCTTTGATCGATGTCAGTGTGCAGTGACACTGTTAGTACCGTGTTAAGTTGATTTAAAAACGCAGTAATGAGTCTTTTTTTGTGGTCTTCCGTTGAAGATATGACGTTCTGCGTGGCGTTCACGTGCTGATCAACGTAACTTAAACACTCGGTGAACTTCTGTCACTGTCTGCTAGTCTGCTAGTTTTTTTTACCTGTGCCATGGAGTCTCTATCAGGTAATTTTATTTCTCAGCTAAATGAGTACCAGCAGAAGACACAGTGCACCGTGGAGTATGAGGAGGGATCCACAAATGGACCGAGTCACAACAAAACGTAAGGAATTATCATTAATTACATATGCAGTAGAAATGAGTGAGGTCTCCTGACGAACAGTTTCTGTGCGGTTTGTGCAAATGATTTAAAGTAAATTACTATTAAAACCTTTGTTGCTGACTTGTTTTTAGGTTCACTATGAGGGCTATTGTTAATGGACAGCGGTATCCTGATGGCACAGGGAAAACAAAGAAGGAGGCAAAGCAAAATGCTGCCAAAAACGTTCTTAATGGATTAAAAAGCACTAAAAATATTGAACCTGTAAGTACAATCTGTTATATATATATATTAAAAATAATGTGTGTGTGTGTGTCAAAAGTGTTTGAATAGTACGATTTTTAATATTTTTTAAATAAGTCTTTTCTGCTCACCAAGCCTGCATTTATTTTTTCCAAAATATAGCAAAAATAGAAAATTGTGAAATATTTTTACTGTTTAAAATAACTGTTTTCTGTTTGAACATATTTTAAAATGTAATTTTATTTGTGATCAAAGCTGAAATTTCAGCACCATTACTCCAGTCACATGATCCTTCAGAAATCATTCAAATATTCTGATTTGCTGCTCAAAAAATATTTATTAGTTTTAATATTTAAAACATTTGTATACATTTTTTTTCCTTTAGAAAAAAGTGATGATAGAGACATGTATAATGTTAGATTTAAGATTTTAATTTCAGATATATACACACATACACGCATATTTATTTACTATATATTTCTTATATTTTCTCTATATGAATTGCATATATAATATTAAATGTTATGTTTAATATTATACAAAAATATTATTTAAAAATACATATTACATTCAGACACATTCATAATGGGACGTGTAAAGTATTTTAGATTTATTAGGAAGTTAATAGTTAATAGGAAACATTGATTTCTTGAGTCAGGACTACCCATACAATAGACTGGTGTGTTTTTGTGTTTTTTTTAATCGAATTGTAACCCCAAGAATTGATTTGAAACGAATTGTGAGATACCGAAAGATTCCCACCCCTATTATATATACATTATATAATGTTATGATAATAATTTTGTTGCAAAACACACACACACACATATATGTAATATTTAATATTCTATATCATAGAATCTGGAATATTTTTTATTAAAATATTAATAAAAATACTTAAAATATTAATTAAAATATTTAAAATGTTAATTCATTAATATTATTTTGAAAACCTGTAATTAGTTATTTTGAGATTTAAAAAAAAACATATAATATTAAATTTTATATTGTACACTGTCATTTTTTTTATTTTGTTTGTATTAGTTCTAACAAATAAAATACTTCTAAAGAATTTATTAATCTTAGTTAATGTTAATTTCAACATTTAATGCATTATTAAATCAAATGAGTCTGATAATATTATTTAATGGAACTGAGTGAATATTATGAATTAACAGTTATGTCTTTAACTGCAGACAACATCAACTGTCCAAAACACTCCCAACAATATGACCGTATCTCAGACGAATTATGTTAGCTGGCTCAATGAATATTCACAGAAGAACAAGTTACCATTTAAGGCTCGTGAGTCCACTGTAATGGATCCAGGAAGCAGCACTCAGTGAGTAGTTTTTTAATTTGCACACATGCCTTCTGATTTACAATTCCTACTGAGAAAAGATAGAAAAATACAGTACTTTTTCAATGAATATTTGCATACACTGCAAAATAAATTCCAGACCGTAGCAGGAAATAAAATCTGTTTTTTTTTTTATCTGTTTTGCAGATTGTGTACTTATGTCTGTAAGTATGTTAGCGGTGATAGAGAGTATCCTGAAGCTTATGGGAAAAATAAGAAGGATGCCAAAGAAGCAGCGGCAACCCGTGTTTATGAAGAAATAACCAAAACACAGAGTGCAGAGGTAACACAGCATTTGTCTACTTAGACTGTCTGTCACTCTGTAATTTATGAGTTTTGTTTGAAATTTCATTTTACATTTAAGGTGAGCAGGAATAGAGAACAGAAGTCAGAGGTTGGCTCTTTTAGGTAAGTGATAAATAACATGGCTGACAGTGATTGGCTTAAGATTGATTTAGAGTGTTTATCTTAAAAGTATTTTATACACCACTGATTTAAACGAACAATTCGCCCGAATAGGAAAATTTGCTGAATATTTACTCACCCACAGCCAATCAGATTTAGAGAAATGAAGCATTCCATCACTTGCTCACCAACGGATCTTCTGCAGTGAATGGGTGCCGTCAGAATGAGAGTCCAAACAGCTGATGAAAAACATCACAGTAATCCACAAGTAATCCACACCACTTCAGGCCATCAGTTAACATCTTGAGAAGCCAAAAGATTGTAAGAAACAAATCCACCCTTAAGATTTTATCAGCTGTTTGGACTCTCATTCTGACGGCACCCATTCACCGCAGAGGATCCATTGGTGAGCAAGTGATGCAATGACACATTTCTCCAAATCTGAGGAAGAAACTAACTAACTCATCTACATCTTGCATGTCCTATTTGTGTAATAGGTTCTTTTACCACACTGTGTAAAATGTTCTGCACATGCTGAGCTGTTTATTTACATATGCATCTTTATTTAAGTGCTAGCCTGGACCGTGTCAGTTTGAGTTTTGCTGACGAATCTCGAAGCTCCACGCCTGACAGGAACTACATAGCACATCTCAATGACTACTGCCAGAAACATAAAATAGTGCATGATTTCAAATTATTGGAGAAACGAGGCCCTCCTCACAACCCTGAGTAAGTCTTGAACTGGCCATTACTCTGCAGATGCGTTTGAGTTGAAAACGAAAAACTGAAATTTTCTTTTTCAGGTTTGTATATAAAGTTGTTATGAATGGCAAGGAGTACCCTGAAGGACAAGGGAAGAGCGCAAAAGAGGCGAAGCAAAGCGCTGCTCATCACGCTTGGAGTGAAATTAATGAGCAATCTGGCTGGACCACACAGGCAGGACACTTCAGAAATACAGATGTGTTTATAAGTCTAAATGTTAGAGATGTCATGTGTTAATCCACATGCATGTTTTGAATTAACAGAGTTCTGGAGATGACAGCTCTTCACAAGCTCAAGAGACATCGTAAGTTTAAATGAACAAAATGACAATACATCTTTATATAATTAATCATTCTATCATGCATGCTGAGCGTAAGACATAGAGATACATTGTAGTTTACTGTTTATCTGTTTCATAGTAAATCTCAAGATGAACAGCAATCCTCAAAAAGCTCGTCTGAAACTCCCAGCTCAAGTTCTTTTATTGTCTTTAAAGACTCAAATGCGGTCAGTTCTCCTATGGCCATAAGTCCTGTAAGTCCAGTCTGCAGTATTGGTAGCATTTTTTTACTTTGAAATATTCACAGATTTCATAGGTTATTTCACAGGTTATATTAGAGGCTGTCATTATTAGAAGCATATTATATATGTATTTGAACTTTATTATTATATATATATATATATATTTGAACTTATGAAATTAATCTTGCAGAGTCCACTGGATGTGAAGCCGAAAATAAAGTAAGCTTTTACAGTTTTTTTAGATTTTACTTTTTGTTGTTTAAATAATAGCTTTTTAATCATTAATGACACAAAATAACACGCTGCATTTTTTCTTTTAGGCTAGCACCAAATTTTAAACTGTCACCAAATGGCCTTGTCAGGAGTAAAGAGGTATTCCAACATTATTTGCCAGTTTTGGGGAAGGAAATGAGTACAAAATAGAATTAGCTGAACTGTAAAGTAAAACAAAGTTATCTGTGAAATGAGTTACATTTTCTGTGACATATGAAATAATACAAAGAAAGTAAGACTGAAAATATATACATATGTGAGGTTTGGGATTTGTATGTTTTTCTTTATAATGAGTATCCTGAAATAAAGCAAATAGTTGCAAAATTAATGATAAATGCAAAACAAAAATTGTAAAATGAGACCAGTGCGAAGGGTATGAAAGCTCATTTCACTACGTAAGAAAAAAAATCATGCTTTGGTAAATCAAAATTATGACAAGTCCAAATTTTGAGATTAAAAACTCATAACTATTAGATTTAAAAAATCATGTTTGTAGGTTATTTTTTTTGTCATTTGCCATAGTTTTACCCTTTGCCATAATATAGACCTTTTATCTCATAATTATGCCTTTTTATGCTATAATCGTAACCTTTTAATATAATAATATGGACTTTTTAAATCATAATATCAACATTTAGCTCATAAGTATGACTTTTTATCTTTTTATCTTTTCTTATCTGGTAGAACTTAGCTTCCTAAAAACGAATTCAAAGTTGTATTAAAAATATAAATAGGATGTTTTTATAAAACCAGTTCCAATGTTGTCTTGTAATTTCCTTTTTTCTAATGTTTTCTTCTTCTGATACTTTCCACAGGTTGGTACTAACATGAATGTGCAAAACCCAGCAAAGCCACCTGGAGGTCAAACTTCGAACCAAGCTACAAAGTCAAGGTAAATCATAACCTGTTTGCGTTGTGTCAATCAGCATAGCTTTTAAAAAGCTTTTTTTTCCTTGAGAAATCCGTTGTTTTGAAGCTGTTCATCTTTGTAGGTTTTTAGAAGACTTTGACTCTGTAAATCCGATCGGCAAAGGTGGCTTCGGCCGTGTTTTCAAGGCAAGACGAATACTTGAGAACACATATTATGCTGTGAAGATAGTGAAGAGTACAAAGTAAGTCAGTTAAGCTCCTTTATTGTCTTTAAATAATTCAAGTCTTTTGATAGTTGCAAAAACTTGATGTGCTGTCCTATAGGTTACATCAACCCAATACCTGCAGTTTCAGTAAACATCAGTATACCTAATATAATGTCATTATATATGCTGTATTTCCCTAGAAAAGCTCGTCGTGAGGTTGGTGCTTTGGCTAAGTTTAATAACGCCAACATCGTCCGCTACTACTCGTGCTGGGTCGAGGACACGGCGTACAGACACGATTCTTCAGAGAGCTACAGCCTCTCAGAGTAATTCACCAAAAACAAGTCATTCTGAAACAAATTGCAGTCTCTACCTTCAACCAGCTGTTATATTTGTACTTGTCTCTCTGTCTGTTGGCCTTAGTTCTGGCAGTGACCCGGCAACAAAGTTCCTCTACATTCAGATGGAGTTTTGTGGGGGAGACACGCTTTGGGCCTGGATTGATAAAAGAAACTCTTCAGATGCTCAGTACCCAGAGAGGAGGACGGAGGCAGCGCAAATCAACAGGCAGGTGCTGAAGGCTGTGGAGTACATTCACTCCAAGGGTTTGATCCACAGAGACCTGAAGGTGGGCAGCTCACTAAAATTTGTATTTGAATTAAATTGGCCACACCTGGTCATTTTTATTTTTTAATATGCCTATATAAGCATAATACGTTTTTCAATTTAAGTTATTTGAGTACTTCAAGTTAAAAGTTAAGCTAAAATCTGAGTTAAAATGAAAGTACACACACACACAGGTTTGTTTTTGTGAATTGTGGGGACGTTCCATATGGCGTAATGGTTTTTATACTGTAAAAAACATATTTTCGCCCTACACCAACCCTAAACCTAAACCTATCCCTCACAGGAAACTGTGCACATTTTTACTTTCACCAAAAAACTCATTCTGTATGATTTATAAGCCTTTTAAAAAATGGGGACATGGGGCAATGTCCTCATAAGTCACCCTCTCCTTGTAATACCTATGTCATATCCATGTCATTATACAAATTTGTGTCCTGATGTGTCACAAACAAACACACACGCAGTGCTGCCTAAAAGTTTGTGAACCCTTTAGAATTTTCTAGATTTTTGCATAAATATGACCAAAAAGTTAATCAGATTTTAGTCCTGAAAGTTGACAAAGAACCCAATCAAACAAATGAGATGAAAATATATAGTGAAAAATATATATGCAAATGCAAAAATATGTGAATCTCCAGGATTAGCAGTTAATTTTAAGGTAAAAAATTAGACTCCATTTGTTCAGATGTGTTATCAATCAATAGGATGACTATCAAGTGCCAGTATATGCCCCGTTTTAATTAAAGAACAGGTATCTATCAAAATCTGATCATGTTTGTGGAAGTGAATCATGGCATGATCCTCAGAAAAAGAGTTGTTGTTGCTCATCTGACTAGAAACGGTTACAGAAGCATCTCTAAAGAGTTTGGACTTCACAAATCCTCAGATTGTTTACAAATGGAGGTAAATTCAAGACCACTCTTACCCTCCCTAGGAGTGGTCGACCAACTAAGATCACTCAAAAGCAAGACTTGTAATAGTCTGCAATGATGCAAAGGATCTGAGAAGTGTTATGTTTGGAAAAAGAAAAGCATTAGAACCTTATCCCATCTGTGAAACATGGTGGTGGTGGTAGTATCATAGTTTGGGCCTGTTTTGCTGCATCTGGGCCATCATTGATGGAACAATAAATTCTGAATTATACCAGCAAATTCTAAAGGAAATGTCAGAACTTATGTCAGAAAACTGAATCTTAGAAGAAAGTGGCTCATGCAGGAAGACAACGACCACAAGCACACAAGTCATTCTAACAAAAAATGGTTAAAGAAGAACCAGGGTAATGATTTGGAATGCCTGAGTCAAATCCAGACCTTAATCCAACTGAAATGTTGTGGAAGGACCTGAAGCAAGCAGTTCATAGGAAGCAGGAAACCCACCAATATCACAGGGTTCAAGTGTTTCTGTACTGAAGAATGGGCTAAACTACTGAAAGATGCTGAAAGCAAAGATTCACATACTTTTGCAACTCACAAATATTTAACACTAGATCTCAGTAAATAAGTGACAAAGTATATTTGAAGAGTTCAGATGCAAAACCAGCTAAATCCATCTGACGTCTTTCTTTAAAAAATGCATTTTTATCAGGCTCAGATGTATAGGTTTCTATGTAAGTACTGGTACTTCTGATTGGGCTGAGGCTGGTATTTTAGCGAGTTTGAAGAAAAAGTATTTGGACGTATCATATGTGTCGAGAGCATTCACTCAGTATCATTATCTTATTTTTGGTTTTTTATGGCTTTTAGCTGGTTTTGCATCTGAACTCATCATTTTGTTTGATTGGGTTCTCTTTGTCAACGTTCAGGAAAATTTGATGATGTTTTGTGTTCTATTTATGCAAAAATGTAGAACATTCTAAAGGGTTTGCAAACTTTCAAGCAGCACTGTATTTATATGCATGAATTTTATATATATTTATATTTTTAACTTTTTTTTTTTAAGTATTGAAAATGTTTTTATTTCAGTTTTCGTTCACGATAATAACCCTGAATTGAAAAGGAATTGCTGATTTCTTATTTCCACTAGAGTCCTGGTTTGCATATTGTTCTGATTGCTCTTTTCTGTTTCTTTGTGTCAGCCTTTAAACATAATGTTCAGCGGTGAGGGAAGAGTAAAAGTCGGAGACTTTGGCCTCGTGACTGCAGCAGAAAATGATAATGATGAGCAACTGCTGGAACGGACTAAAAGGACAGGAACTCGTATTTACATGAGCCCGGAGCAGGTGAGTCAGGAGGTGTACCTTAAAATCAACATGAAATGCCGTTCACAGCCCATTTGACCTAACTGTAATTTTTTGCATGCACAATAAGGTTGTAAGGAATATGCATTTACAAAGTAAATAAGAAGATTGTGATTGTAATATATAAGTGTGTTTTATGTGAGTGTAATGCTGAAGATTTCATTGTTCTAAACTGAATATTTAGGCAAATCAAACATCATATGACAGAAAGGTGGATATATACGCTCTGGGCCTCATTTATTTCGAACTCGTCTGGAATCTTATCACAGTGCATGAAAGGAAAAAGGTTTGATTCATATTTTTTAGTCCTTTATATAATAATACAATCTATGTATTCATCTTAAATGCTAAGTTTAATTTACTATTATTTAGTGTCTGATGTGTTACACTACAAAGATTGATTTTCTTAGTATTTATATCGTTTTCTAGTACAAACATCTAAACATTCTTAAGTCAATGTACATTTACTTGAGAACCAACACTTAGGATATTAAGTTTTATTTTCCGAACAATTGTCAATTAAATATTATAATATTACAATGAAATTATATGTAATATTAAAATTAAGTGATTTTAAAATAGGAACAAATGTCTGCCAGCTGGGGCTTTTTAATATATATTTTAATAATAATTGTTAATAATATTTTTTTTGAGCAAAAACAAGATTTTTATACAATTACAATTACATTTTCATGAAACAGTTAGTATCATCACTTTTTATCTTAAGTTATTTTCCTTCTCTAGTAAATGTATCGATATTTTAGAATGTTTAGATATTTGTACTAGAAAACAAGACAAAAATACTGAGTATGAGCTTTTTTTTTTTTTTTTTGCTCTGTATAAATAAAGTTTTTTTTTGTTTGTTTGTTTTTTTTAGATTTGGGATGAAATAAGAAGTAGGGATTTTCCACCACAGTTCTCCAAGAAATTTCGATTTGAGGTGAGTGTAATTTAATGATTGAAGATGCTGAAATCGAGCATGCTTTTTACTTCAGTGCAAGGACTACCGTGTAACTGATACGCTGTCTAATTTTTCACGGCTGCTGAAATAGCACAAACTCATAGACCAAATGTTGAGTCCCAGACCTGAAGAGAGACCAGACGCCTCAGAGCTGATCAGAGAGCTGGACCGATATACTAACATCCTGAATGCAGATAAAGACAACAGGACGATTTAATGAGGTCTTATCTCTTATATGCCTTTATAATAATACCAGTTGCTTATACTGTAACATTTCAGGTGAAGCATTTAGCAGATGCTTCTATAGAGCAACTTACAAAAAGGTTCACATGGCAAGTGTGCAATTCTAAAAAGAACTACGAGGGGGAAGTTGGTGTAAGAAAATGAACATTTTGTCATCCTTTACTCATCCTTATGCTGTACTTCTGTGGAAAATGTGTAGCAGAATGTCTGCTATGTTCTGTAGAACAAAAAGTGCAAAAAAGTATAAAAGTCAGTTTATCTTGTGTCTAACACTTCTCCCTGATCATGCTGTTGTATTACTGTAATTCAGTCTGTATGTTTACATGAATTATCATGTCAAGTATCAATTGTTGACACATTGTTGATTCACCATTTTCTATTTACTGTTCTATTCACAATTTTCTATTTACATGAATTTCCTTTGGAACAGAAGGTGAATCCATTAGCTGTTTTTATTGCAAACCTGTCTGTATTGCATAATATTCTGTAACAATAAATCATGGGGCTTTTAAACTTCTATCCATATTTTTCTCTTTTTTGCTGTTTGTAAAGGTTTTCTTGTTTGCTCACATCTGATTTTATATTATTGGGATGTCCTTGTGAAAATATATATTAAGAAAATCTGTAAATAAGAATCCTGTTGAAAGACTCCTACTCATTCAGACATCTAAAAAATGATCAGTGTATTCCAGAACATCTTAGCCAAAAAATATGGTCATTTTTATAATATTAAAAGTTCACCGTGTTAAAACTCAGAAAAAAAAGTGTTTCATATTAAGTAGGCTACACTGAAGGGAATAAATAGGTGTAGAAACAAAGAAAATGCTAGTGAAATTCCCTATTACTAACAAATGGCAAATAACAATATTTTCTTGTAAAACACACTTTTTTTTTCTATTAACAACTTTTTTTTAGTGTAGTAAAATTAAGTGATGTCAACGTTTGTTAATCCAGAACAGTGTTGGGTGTAACTAATTACTTAGTAACTAGTTACTGTATTACTTTTCCCTTGAAAAAATAAAGTAAGGGATTACTCTTATTTTTTTCTGTAATTTAATTGCAGTTATTTCTTATGTAATTGAACTTAATACTAAGTATAGACTATAGATCATTCATATACAATACAAAAGTGGATTTAACATCAACCTTAAAATGCATGCTTTTATGTAACCTTCTCACTTTAAATACTTTGGAGAGTTAATAAGAATATTAGTAACTTCCAATTCTCACTATTAACTAGTTATTAGCATGATATTGGCTGTTTATTATTACTTAAGAAGCACATATTAATGTCTTATTATGCAAGACATTATTCTGCATCCTTAGTCCAATTCTTAAACTTAACAACTACTTCACTAGTAGTGTTAATAAGCAGTAATTAGGAGTAAATCACAGTCAGTGAGAATTGGACCCTAATCTAAAGTGTGGCCAGAATAATTTATGTAGTTATGTATTATTTATTTGAAAGAATTAAAAGAACCGTTTCATGTCTATCCTTGTATCATGAATTTGTTGATATAGGATTTAGAAAGTAATTAGTAATTAGCAATGACATACTTTTTGGAGATTTGTACAGTAATGTAATTACACTGTTGAAGATGTTAAAAATATTAAATCTTAAAAATAAATAAAAAAAAGAAAAATATTTTTACAGTGTCGTAAAATTAAGTGACGTCATCGCTCGTCAGCTGAGAGCCTTCTCTGCAAACGTGACAACTGTTCTTCGTTTTTTTTTTTTTTTAACAAATTACTAGCCTAAATAATTAAAGAAGAGAATACCTTTTTCAAAGGCATTACACTGATAAGTTTCCAAATCATCCATTAACTTGTTTCCCTAATAAACCGTATTTTAATTTTTGTACTTTAGACTATGTGTGTGCTACAATGTGTTTTTCCTTTTTTCTGTAATGGTGTGTTGTGTACTGTATCTGATAACGTAACGTAACCTACGTAACATGATGGTGACGATTCGAAACCTATAGCTGGGCGGGTGTGGAAGCTACAGCTACAGCTGAGGGAAGTGAGAATGAATCGAAACAGAAAGCTAAGGAAGGCTGGTTTAAATACCGACGCGAACTCTGAGACTTCTGGTCTCTAGACCGACCAGAGAAGGTAGAAGACAACAAACTGACAGCATCTGAACTCTGTTAAAAACCTTTCGGACAGAGGCAAAATGTCTGCCGACACTGAAATGGAGAGGAAGATCTGTGACTTCTTGAGACGAAATGGCAAAAGCAAAGCTTTGGTCATTTCTAAAGAATGCGGACTAGATAAACGCACCGTGAACAAACATCTGTACAGCTTAGAGAGATCAAATCAGCTGTTCAAGAGTGAAGAACTGCCTCCTATTTGGGACCTTGTGGAGAATATGAATAAGCTCAAACTGACACCCAAACCAAAGCAAAAGTCTCAGACGACAACAGAAACATGTGGGGAGAAAGATGTGGAGGGTGTGCTGAAATCAGGAGCTTTAAAAGCCTGTGAGATCGCCAAAAATCTGGGACAGTCAAGACAAAGCATTAACAAACAGCTGTACAGTATGGAGGAGCAGGGGAAAGTAAAGAAATGCAGCAAAAGCAAGTTGTGGAGACTTAACGATGAGTGGAGCGATGATAGTTTCAGCCAAGAGAGGTTTGTGTTTTGTATTTTATTATATATAATATTTATAATTTATAATAACTATTTGTATTTAGTGTGCCAGTATTTTGGAGAATAATTTAAAAATCATTTTTTTATTGATTAGCTCCAGTTCCTGTCCCAGTGATCATGGACTGGACTCAGTTCCAGGGTAAGCATACTGGACCTGACAGTTTTATGTCCCTTTAAAGGGGTCATCGGATGCAAATTTTACTTTTTCATGTTGTTTGTGTAACGGGGTTAAAAAGAACAATTTAGAGAGTGAAGACATTTAGGTGAATTTCATAAAATAAAATATTTGGTTGTATTTGTTGGTGTACGAAGGCTCCCCTCCTGTGGCTGTTAATGGTACTGCAGATGTAGCATTTTGTCCCTCTTCTCTTGCCGCACCGCAGCATATTTGAGTGTCGCTGCTGCAGTCATATGTATGTCTGCAGTATATTGTCTACAGCCAACCTGATTTGTACCCCTTTTTCTGTCAAAAAGATGCTGTGGATAAAAAAAAAAGCTGAAGAAAACCCTTGTGTGAGTGTGTCCTTCCACATCCGTAACATTTGAACATTAATGTGTGTTGGCAGTGCATGTACAAATCTACCCTATAATGATAAAAATCCATGCAGTAGTTTTTAATTAATCTGTAAAAATAATACCCCCTTTTCAAATCGAGCCGTTCTCAGATGCCTGTCGGTGTGACGTCACACCCACAGAGGCCACTCCCATTATAGTTGATTGACATGAGCGTCTTACCTCAGACCAGCTGTAGCGGTCCAGTAACTTTCCTTGTTTCGATGCTGGAGCAGGGATGTAAGTTAGACAAGAATATCTCAGATTGAGCGATTGAGGTGTTGTGTTGCTGGATGTAATAATGAACCTAGTGGTCGTCATTTACTCCCAACATCTGAGCCTGAAGATGCAGTGGATTACGTTTGTTTGTTTGTGAATGGAATGCGTCTCCCGATCTACATATATCCGTCTCTGTTCGTGCGAATCATTCGTGATCCAGCTTCACTTACAGCAGAAGTGTGTATAAGCGTTTTTTTATGAATCTTTGTGATCACCTTTCCTTATAACGTGGTAGTTAGGAAGTTTAGCGGCTAAATGCGGCTAAAGTAAACAAGCTCGTCATTCCA
>JAHKKF010528778.1:0-14030 GCA_019740295.1 Labeo calbasu
TTAATAAGGTTAGATGCCATGTTGAGTTTACTGGATGAAAACAAGGCTGTGAGGGAGAGACTCGCCGTCTTCACAATGGCACACGCTGCGTAAAGGTCCTCAATCATGTAACTTTTAAAACTGTTTTATGAAGCTTTGTATTTTCAGAAGGACGTTTCATCAGCTGAACAGTCGGCATGTTTTAACAGCAGTTGATTTAGAACGCACTATACTTCTGTCCCTTGTGTTTCAATCCTGTCAGAAAGTAAATATGGTGCTACCCTGACTAAGGTCTATGCTATAATGTTTCATAGTAATTTTAGACAGTGTTTAGAATGTGCCTCTGAAGACAAACTGATGTAAATTCATGGGCCATTTGTGTAATTACACAGAAGCATTGTCTTGGTGACAAGCCACTCAAATCATTGTGAAAGGGCTTTTATTACAATTGTCCTTTATTACATCTCAGTATAATGATATAGCTTTCATGTGTGACACATCAAATCAGATCTCTCTGCATGGGTTAATTTAGCTTTCATACTGATTGAAGGTTAAGAAATGTTGCTGGCTGTTATTGTACTTACAATAACAGAATAGATCACAGAAACTGACAGTTTTAGACAATATACAATAGTTATTGCACATTAACTTGATTAATGCAGTACAATTCCAAAGTTTTAGGGATTTTTAAATGCCAGCTTACCTGACAACTTTGTTTTCATTCTGCAGAACCTGCACAGCCACGTTACATGATCCATTAGCATGAGCCACAACACTGATGTCACCAAACTCAGCCTGAAAAACAAAACCAATCATTAACTGAATTAATAAGAATACTGTGAATTGATTTGTCCTGTGACTTTCATAAACTCACCTGTTCAACTTTAATATCATAATCTCCATTCAGTTTTTTCCCTCTAAAAAGTTTGGCCCTGTAGAAAAGGTCAGAAAAAAAAAGAATTTTAAAATGACTAAAATACAAATTTCTCTGTTTAAAGACTGACCAAAAATGAGAAGCTCTTTTTTTTTCCTTTCCAAAATCGAAATACTTCATCATTTAGAACTGTGCTACATATAACAAGCTTTGACAACTTGTCCCTAGGGCTGTAAAAGGTGCATATTAGTACCTTAAAAGTAGCAAAATATTTCTACTACACTTAAGGTACTACTAAAAACATTTTAGGGGTAAATAGTGTATGAAGATGTCCCTTATAGGGTACTACTCCAATGACAAGCTGCCGTACAATCGTCACACTTTTTTGTCTGGGAATGTATATGAAGGTGGTATTTTTGCCCTACATGTTGGCACGAGAGTGATGCCGTATTGTGCAGTAGGCTAGTTACCATGGTGATCAACATTTTTGCTCATTTTTTCACCTGAGGTAGTTCATGTGACATTCCAGGAATTCCTCGATTAAACTGCCTTGTTGCAACATGAATCAAATATTTTCACTTCAACTTGACATTAGGCGCACACAATGTTTTATGGGCACAATATATAGGTTTTTCTACTGTACAAAACTGTATTTTCTGTCCCCTTACCTTAACCCAAACCTACCCCTCACATGAAACTTGCTGTATTTTCACATTTTCAAAAAACTACACTCTTAAAAAAAAAATAAAGGTGCTTCAAAACGTTCTTCACTGCGGTGCCATAGAAAAAACATTTTTGGTCCCATAAAGAACCATCTCTTTCTTACCTTTTATATTCTGAAGAACCTTCAAAAAACCTTTTGTGAAACAGAAAGGTTCTTCAGATGTTGAAGGTTCTATGGAACCATTTAAACAAAAAAGGTTCTTCTATGGCATCGTGAAGCACCTTTATTTTTAGGAGTGTACTGTTGTCCTCATGGGGATGAAAAAATGGCCCCACAAGGTTAAAATGTACTATCCTCGTGGGGCCATTTGATCCTAATAATGTAGGAAATATCAGGAACACACTCAATGTACATGTTTTTTTATCACATATTTTCAAATGCCAAAATAAATAATGTCAATGTATATGTTACATATGTTCAAATATGTTCAAAATAGGTCAATTTAGCTGCATTACAGAGTTGCAGTGCCAAAATCGCAGTCAAATTGGATGTAGGTTGCTGAGCTGTACTGTCATCTCAGTAACATGAAGAGCTATAATTCAGACCAGCAGAGTTTAAATGTCTTGTTAGTAATTACACATTTCACCAACAGTGCCATGCCGTGCAGTGCACTAATTTCAGGGACCGTTTCTTTGGTGATTGATACTGTGGTGGCAGAGCCAGACTAAAATCTCAGCTGACTGTTTCTCTGTCAGCCCTGCTTGTGAATAGTGTATAGTTATATTGCTAACAACATCACTGTTTAAATAACAGTATTGTGCACTGTATATAGATAGAATGTTTGGGTTACATCCCAATATATAAGAAAGTTGAAAGCATTGTAATGTTTAATCTAAATATTGTAATGTATACAAGGCTATAAGCTGTCAAATACAAAATAGTAACCTCATAGCACCTGTTAATTTCAAGTCAAGTCACCTTTATTTATATGGTGCTTTTAACAATACAGAATGTGTCAAAGCAGCTTTACAGTATTAAATAGGAAAACAGTGTGTCAATCAAGATCGTGCACTGGAAGCTTCTGTCACCAAGTCAAATTCCTTGTGTGTGTAAGCACACTTGGCAAAAAAGCTCATTCTGATTCTGATATCAATGGATTGATATTAAAGGGTTTAAAATTGTAGCAAACACATAAATCAATGATCATTTTGTATAATAATAATCCATTAAATCCTAGATTACTCTCAACTAAGCATATGTATTTTACTCACACATTACTCAAGAATTACTGTTATAAAATAATTAGCACTTCTCTAAAGGTTACATGTATGCATGTCCTGTGTTAATAGTATATTAACAGAACTTTTAAACATACAATTATTTAATATCTGTATTATAGGTTCTTACATGTTTTATTAGCTTTGATGCAGACAGTAAAAAACAATATTATATGTGACATCTCAAAGCAGCTAGAAAGCAATCAATCAGCCAGTTCATTTGTCTTTGTTGAAAATATTCTCTGAGACACATACTGTAACACAAAATTCTTTATTCTACCACACAAATTACTCTCTGCAAACTAAACTATAATTTCTTCTGCATGCTATTACAAAGATTTTCATTAACTCCAGTTCACACTAACCTTTTAAGGAAATTGTGGATAGATCAAATAGAAATAGTAGAAATATGTAAGCATTATTGTCATCAATTTGCAGAGTCTTCCTGATTTGTCTGGAAATCCTTCAGATATTCCTGCTGCTTAGATTCACCCATGTTCTTTCACATGTATATGAATAATTCACACTTATTTTCTAAATAATCACATTGCTGTGTTTTAAGTTGTCATCTTGTGTTAATCCCACGCTCACACTGTAGAGAGTAAGTGTAATATGATTACAAATCAAAAACACTTTAGGCATGTAGATCAGTGAGACCTGAGATTAATTCAGTGATGGCGTTGCCTTTTTCCAGTCAATAACAGCATGAAGCATGTGAATGCATGATGTTAATTGAATGTGAATTAAAGATGTGCATTTACTATATCTTCTTGTTTTTCCCCCACCAAACTAAATTAAAAGCTTAGCACTAATTAAATAACTCAACAGATAAGGATTAAAAATGAGAAGACAAAAACAGCCTGACTAGGAAAGATCAAGGAGCTCAAGTGAAAACCATTGCTCTTACCAGTCCTGTTGTGGTTCATCGACGACCAGCAGGATCTTCTGTCTTTTGGATGATGCGGGCACAGCCGTTTGCTCCACCAGCCCTGCTGAGGCGGCCGTCTGCTTCACCACATTCGTGATGGAGCTAAAGAATCCCGTCCCTAAAGGCTGGGGTTGGATAGGTTTTCTCTCCTGGCCCGGGGACACCGGAGCTGGTCCTGAGGCTGGTCCGGGAGGGGGCGGTTGAGGAGGATCTGGTTTCTGCAGGTCTGACATGTAGCCATTAGGCAGGTTGGAGATAAAGGTGCTATCCGACAAACGCCGGCGCAGGTAGTTCATGGCTGTAGACTAGAGGAGGAGTACTGCTTTGGAAATAGATGTGGAGATGTCAAGCACCTACATTTAGGGGATTTACCCCAGCAGGAGAGAGCTCAGAACTGAATACCCAGCGAAGTGAGATGCTGGGATCCCTCCTTGCGTCGCAGTGTTTCCTCCCCTCTCTGCCTTCACCACCTCTGATGTCGTATATATATGCAGCCAATCAGACGCTTGCTGCATCCCTGCATGAGATGCTTGCTCTCTCTCCCCTCCCCCATGAAAGACTGCCTGATCACATCCTTCATGACACGACAGTACACAAAATGAAAAGGGTTTCTGCAGTACATTCGTGGGAAAATAAGAGTGAACTCTGCAAATGAGCTCCCCCTCATAGAATTACTATTTTGTTTGTCTCATAGATACAGCTACAAAGATATTGCTTGAACCATCAGTGCACATTGCATGAGCTGTCACACCACATTCCACATGATTTACTGCATTTTTTTACCACAGCTCAGCCCTGGTTCTTACAGGCATGAGATTTTTTTGTTGCAGTACTTTGAGCTATTTGTTTATCGCTCTTCTTTATATGTAGTGCGGCCTTAATTTATTATTAACCCATATGCGATCTTGACAGATTACCAGATAATCCAGAGCACCTGGATTTGCTGGCTGTTCAACCACCAAGATTCACAAACATATAATACATGTTTTGGCACATTTTCCCACAACACCTCCCACAGTAATTGCATTTTAAGTTAGTTGGTGGTCCTTTGGAGCTGTTCAAACACATTTGACCACATGAGCGTTTACCACAAATGCAATGTCAGTGTGGCCTTATGTGTTGAACACCTCCAGTGGTTGAAAGTCTACAACTGAATTTGAATTCCATTGAAGCATTTATTTAGCAAGGTTCTTGTTATAGGATCGACCAAATACATCTTAATAAAGGGGGTCAGTTATCTGTGCTGCTTATAAGAAATTGTGCAGGTTTTGATAGCCTAGCACCAGTAAGAATGTGCTGAAACCTAACCAGCCAGAAATGTCTTTCATCATATGCCATTAACTGTTGCTATGCGGATTTATGTGGATTTACTCTATGCTATAGGCCTATAGGAAATTTATGGCGTGTTGCCCTTTTTTCCTTTTCTCTCTCTCTCTTTCGTAAAAAACAAAAAAACAAAAAGATTGGCGCATTAATTGCTTGTTTGTTTTTTTAATTAGTAGTTCTTTTTCCTTCGTGTATAACATCTTTTTTTTTCATTAACATTGTGTCTTTTACCTTTAGTTATAAACAGCAAATTTGTAAAGCACCAATTCGAACTGAAACTGGTTAAACACACTTTCATCAGAAGTGTATAAAAGTAGGTAGGCCTATAATAATAACAGCAAGATTGTTAGCAAGTAACATAATAGCATAAACATGATCTCATCATCGCCCCTCAAGTAAATTTCGCGAGATTTTCGCAAAGGACGGTTACCTTTCGGAAGGAGCAGAGAGACAGCGTTGTCACGTGGTACGTGCAACTTTTTTCAGCGCTAGTCAGGATGAGCCAATGGCAGTCGTTTTTGATGACTATATAAATATTTTAAACACTTATTAAAATTGGTGTCACAGTTGTGACAGAAAATGTACTATGTAACTTGAAATATAGACAAATTAACCAAATGAGCTTTGTAAGGAATGTGAATATAATAACTAAATATTGTTTGTGGAAAAAATACAACCAACCTTTTTTTTTATGCGGAAACACACGGACTCCTGTCGAGCAGCGTTAGCATTATACTCACTTTTTACGATCGCAACACAACTAACGTTACTCATCACCTGTTTGTCTGCTTTATTTACCGTTTATACAAACAAAAGGTCGTGCTTAACGAAAATAGTCAATATTTTGGATTTACGTCACTAAAGTAAACTTTAGACGGACAGGATAGCATCTTGCAGCGCGAGCTAACAGCTAAAATAGCTCAGTATGCTAAAAACAACGCAAACTTTTTAAATCTTTATTTCCACTTCTTATCGTCAGCTGTTGTAAAGTTGCTTATGTTTCTCACTCTGAAAGACCTTATTTTATACCGTTACTAACTGCCGAGCTGGAGTAACCGATTGGATTTCTGCTTTAAATGTAAATGTTTGGGATAAAATGGATATCTTGATTAATCACCTTATCAATAAAATGAACGACAACATCAGCAGGCTGCATTGTAATACATATGAGGGTAAGTAACTGCATTCACAGCTCTTAAGCGCAATAAATATTTAATACTGAAGGTATTCTAAAGTAATATCTTGTAATGTTAATTGCCACCCATTACTTGAATATGGAATAATACTAATCATTCATGGCGCACATTAATGAAAAGGCAATGCTAATTTCGTAGATATTGCGTTCATATTGGTTTCGTATGGTTTAAAAATAAATAAATAAAACTTTAACATTCAATGACTAGTAAAAATTAAAAGTAATAACATTTTTCTTACACATTAAATACATGTAAGTGTACATAATCGTTATTTTAATAAATATTTCATAATACATTTTTCAGGGTAAAATGCGTTTTTACATGTATATGAATAATTAATAAATTTCTGTTCAAATTATCTGATATTTTAAAGTTAACATTAACATGAAGCTTTGTTCTTCAATATTATATCAGGGCCTTATGCCCCCAAAATATAGAATGTATTTAATAAAAAATACATGTTAAAAAAAAAAAAAAAAAATCAATTGTATGTATTAATTGCATTTACATTTAAGTGACTTAAAAATGAGGACAATAAAAGCAATCAAAATTAGCAAATAAATAGCAACTATATATTAGTGCTGTGATAAGACCTGTTTAGTCCAAAATAGCAAGGTTTTGTTATTTATTTATTTATTTTAACAGTAACTAAAATGTAGATAGAATAGAGAGAGCTTGTGAAAGAGTCAACTTAAATTAAAAAAAGTAAGTAGATAGAATAGAAAAAGAATAGAGAACAATAGTGTTAGATGGTCAAGGTTTTTTGTGTTGCTTTTTTTAATAAATAAAAGAAAACACGTAGATAGAATAGAAATAGAACAGAGTGCTAGTCTTGGAGGGTCAAGGTTTTTTTTTTTATAAATAAAAAGAAAAATAGAATAGAGTCAGTTAGGGTAAAAATCTGTGAAAGTGATTTTGTGCCTCTTTGGGAGGGCACTATAATGCAGCGTTCACTGGCAGAACACAAGCTTTGAATTTTATGCAAACTTTAGTCATTTTTAGTCTAAATGAGAATAAATAAATTGGTTGGAAATAAATTAATAGTACTGTATGTTGTAGTGTGAGATTTGTAAAAAAAAAAAAAAAAATTGCATATTACCAATGCAAGCTTTCATCGATATTCTAGCCTGACATCATATTCAAGCATGATGATGAATTGATGTCTTTGTTATGCATTATTAGCAATGGCTGTGCCTTAATCTGAATCTGATTTTTTTGACAGATGATTCAGGAGCATCTAGGGTTCCTGTGCTTAACTCAGGATGTACACCCATGAGCCCAACCAAGAGAAAACACCATGAAAACTCTCTGAATCATCAAAAAGACTCTGATGAAGAACAGATGAACAAAATGAGATGCTTATTAGGATCACATCTGTATGTCTGCTACAGTTCTGTTATTTGCAGTGCAGCAAAGTTTTGAATCGTTCAGTCAGTCAACAGTCTTTTTTGCACAGCATGTATTTTGCATGGTTTTTTCTTGTGCTATTTTTAGGAGAAATTCGAATGGAGACACTGGAAATCAGGAGTTATGGAATTATAGTCACACATCTCTAAGTGGTCTCCATAACCATCATGCATTTGCACCATTCCCTATTTTTGCGGTGGATCAACCCCTTGAGATGACCAAACACAGCTTAGATCCTGCTAGAAGCATGCTTCTTATTCCTGGATCCGGCACAAAACACCAGCAGGTCAGATTTACTTGATCTGAGACATTCACATGCATTTTCTTTAAAATGTTGATTGTACAGTAGCGGCTTCACTGTTATTAAATGCATTGGCTTACAGAATTGTCATATTTCCAAACATTCCTTTTATATTAGAACCGTCCGTCTGTAATCACCTGTGCCCCTGCCAGCAACCGTCCTTGCAGTCTTTCCAGTTGCCACATGTCCCCTAATAGCTGCGCATCTGGATCCACCAACAAGACCAAAGGTAGTTCATCTAGCATCTTCTTTAAGATGTTCTTCTGTAAGTATCAGAAGTGTGTACTTGGTTGATTAGCGCCTAATTATCTGCTACTCTTAGGCCCTGTTTACACTACTGTGTTTTCATTTTAAAACAGCGTTTTCCCCGCATTTCAAAAATGATCTCCATCCACACTACACTACCGAAAAGGCATTTAAATGCAGCCTTAACTGGTTATCAGAAGAGTTGGAGATTCATAGAATTTTTTGAATTGCTATCGCAGACTAGGTGCTACTAAATAAGTTGGTGCTACAAATAAAAAATAAAAAAAACCTTAATAATTAAAAAGAAAACAAAAAAATGAATTGAAATACAGTTTTTATTGTGACAAATGTAATTTTTGTTTTTAAATGAGTTGCTGTTAGGGCTGTCTAACAATTCAGATTTGTTACATAATTACTTGATGTGCTGATTAATTAATCAGTTTAATTACACA
This sequence comes from Labeo calbasu, assembly GCA_019740295.1. Classification (NCBI taxonomy): domain Eukaryota; kingdom Metazoa; phylum Chordata; class Actinopteri; order Cypriniformes; family Cyprinidae; genus Labeo; species Labeo calbasu. The sequence continues at coordinate 8,651 of JAHKKF010528778.1, forward strand.
TCAGTTTGGGCAGAGACAGACATTAAGAAGGTGACCTATTTTGAAGAAATATTTTGATTTAACACTGCAATTAGAATTTCATAAAATTTTAATTTCTTGAATAATGCTATGCAATTGAATTTTGAGATGAAGGTTTTAAATGGCCACTAGTGTTTTTTTTTTTAATATATAGAATATGATATTATTATTATAAAATAATATAAGATTAAAAGATTAAAAGATTCTCTAAATATGAAATTAAAACTGCCAGTAGGTAAAGTCTTATTGAGTGAGTCATTCAATCGTTCATTCAGACGGCTGAAATAATGAAAGTGACTGTATTTATAAATGTGTCACTGAATGATTGACTGGATTAATTTAGTAACAAAACACTGCTGTGTGTTGCTCAAAAAAACATAACAGTTTTGCTGTGGCTTTGCTGAAAGTATTTTCAATGGTGAAATTGAGAAAAATTACAATACTGGCAAATATTGTCTAAAATGTAACACAATAGAATGTCTATTGTGTATAGCATTTAGTATTGGAGTTCACTGATTCTGTGTGGGCCAAGTATGATGGTATGATCGTTGATCTTTACGCATCTCTCACTTCTCAGTTTTTTTTTCTCATCCTCAGCAAACACTGCGTGTGACCCCGTGATTGAGGAGCATTTCCGCCGCAGTCTGGGCAAGATCTATGAGGAGCCGGCGCCTGTCTCTAACTCAGTGTGCATCACAGGCTCAGTTGATGACCACTTCACTAAAGCACTGGGTGATGCCTGGTTACAGATCAAAGCCAAAGGCAATGGCGGTACAACACTAGATGATGAGAGTCCATGATAAACTAACTTAACCACAAACATAAACCCTGTGAGGTTAGCTTACTACAGAAGTGTACAAAAGACCAGATCTCCAAGATCCAGTCCAAAACTAGTCCAAGATTGGAGCATTCATTTGGAATTCAGAACAGCATACTATCTTTTCATTTGAATTGCATTGAAACTGCTTGTTGAAGCATGCGTGACCAGGGGTGGGTGATATGACCAAAATGTTGAGATAATGATATATATCACAATATACTTCTTGCGTGTAAAAGTCTTCAAGCAATAGCTGAAGATAAGTAAACAGTCAGTAATAAGAACAAAGAAACAAATGTCAAACAAATAATAAACACTGCTTTAAGTTTCTCCGGTAGATCTAGCTAACAGTAGTGTTAAAGTAAGAAATGCTACAAAATTTGAATAAAATAACGTGTTAAAAATGGCATCATCTTTGCTGTATGTGTTAAATATAGATTAATTATTAAAGCTACAAAAGCTACTCTAAAGTTCACTAACACTAAAGACAACACAAGCATTTTGACATGTTTGTATGTATTTGACTGGTTAGATATGCACCTGAATTAAGTATACATATATTGCTTGGGGTGCGTGCTAAATTTTTTAAGTTTTTCACAGCTTATTGAGCTATAAATAACTTTTTAATATTAAGAACATCATGCTATATGCTATTTATATTATTCATATATATATATATATATATATATATATATGCATAGAACCTGAGCTCTTCCAAGGGTCTGTGCATGACTTTAAAACTGTAATAGCTGGTATCTGTTTAAGATTTTCTTTATTCTCTTCACTCAGATTACCTTTATTTTTGTCACTGACATTATCAAGATAAGGAACTGCTGGGACAGTGTTCTCTATATTTTTCTAACATGTTTCATGAGATGTGTAAGCAGCTGGCTTGGCCTCTGGAAAGGCACTGACACATGCAGTATCTGGCTTGATTGAGTTTCAGCTCTGTGGATCCTTTTCACAGAATTTGTCATTTTCTCCCATGTAGGTTTATCCTGCTGTAGTAAACTTCCATGCTGTGGAAAAGTAAGAAGCGTTCGTAACACTTAACTTACTGATTTGCATATACCAATACCAATTAATATATTTAATTAAATTGCACATTGACCTGAACATGAGTATCCACTGTCTCTATGTTCCAGCTTATTTCTTGTAGTGAGTCATTTGTTTGTTGACTTTTTTCATTTTTATTAGTCGACTTTTATTAACCAGAACTAAATTTGTGTGTGTGTGTGTGTGTGTGTTTGTGTGCTGTCTCATAATGCAGGATATACATTTACAATGATTTCATTTCCTCATCTCGTCTTTCTTTTTTCTCTTTGTTTAACTTTCAGAATGTAAAATATGACAGTCATTACGCTGTGCGTGATGAATAATTAAACAGTTACTCATAGAAAACTATCTGTCATTAACTGTTGTGCATGCCAATCTTTTTTCCTCGTAATGTACCTGGCAGATATTAATTTAAATGTAATACATCTAATACAACATAGATGTAATACATGCAAATGTGTTAAGCCATCTTACTTTACTAAACTGAAAGCTGTTTAGTGGTGATTTGAACAAAGTCTCGCGAGTGTCCCGTTTGACATGGGTAAAAAAAATGAAATGAAATGGTAATATAACTGATTTTGAAATGACAGCGGCTGTGCTGTTACATTCAAGTCCTGCACGTATATGGCAAAGAAAATTATTGTGAGACTGATTTGTAACTTTGTAACTTTCTTTTTTCTTAAATTAGCATTTTTTATATTTTTTACATCAAATAAAGTCACCTCAAAACAAATGATCACGTTTTCTGGAACTTTGTTCTGCACTCACATTTATCACTCATTAGATTTAGCCTAAATAACAGAATCTTCTTATAGGATGTGTTTTTGTGTTGTAATAATACAAAAATGATAAATTTAGTCTAGTTTACATTCAAAGGCATCACTGTAATGGGAATTATTACACATAACATATGAATGAAACTTTATATGCTAAAGTTTGCAGTGTTTTTAAGCAGGCAAAATATTTATTAAAGTTACACACATACAACACCTTTGGGAAAAAAACTTGGTCTAACTTTGTTTTTGGATAGCAGTGAAGGCATAAATCCAATGCCGTAAAATACATCTAATTCAACATGAAAAGTAGTCTTAAGATGTACATTGGCCTTATACTTATGTTCAGATCAGTGCACAATTCAGTGTGCTTTCACACAGAACAGTTTAGATCGAAACAGGGTGCATGAAAACCTGTCATGTGAAAATAGATCTACAAGACAGCTGAAAGAGCGTTGGTGATAACTAAGCATAAACACACAATTTCTTACTACAATACAAATTTCTTACTAGAAATGACATAAAAAGTGACACAATTTGGTCAAAGCCTACCGCAACATTCAGGTGCCATTTATTTATTTATTTTTTTGACTATTATGGTATTGAACACGCCGTATTTTGGGATATCAAAGGCAGCAAGTGATACATCTGCGCTGCCCTCAAAACTAAATCAGATGAAGGCATTTTGAGGGACGGGAAGTGAAGTTAACATTGAATGTGGACGTTTCTTGGTGCCTTCCTATCTCCATCCTTCAAAGTCAGCTTTTTTCAGCTTTTGGACGCAGCCCTTATATTCATCTATTCCATTTTCTGTCATGCGCCGTGCATGTTTATGATGACGTAAGATGAGTGCAAATGCACTAGTGTTTGATGGAATCAGGTGAGTGCAAAAAAAGACCAAAGCTGCAGGGGCATGGATCACAGCAAACATGCCCAGTTTGAAAGTCCACTAAATGAAACAATTGTTTAATGGAAGACTGTTGGTCAAAAATTTGGAATCTTAAAGGGGTCATCGGATGCCCATTTTCCACAAGCTGATATAATTCTTTAGGGTCTTAATGAGAAGTCTATAACATACTTTGGTTAAAATTTATCAGCGGTAGTGTTAAAAAAACAGTTTTTACCTTGTCAAAATGAGCTCTGTTCTGCTCACCCCGCCTCTCTCTTCTGTGGGGTGACGAGCCGGTCTGTTTACTGTAGCCGTGTTTAGCCGCGAAACTGGCTAACTAGCACATTATTAAGAAAGGCAAAGATGTTAAAAACCCATTATACTCACTTCTGCTGTAGGTGAAGCTGGATCACGAATGATTTGCGCAAACATAGACACATTTATGTAGATCACCAGGTACATTTCCTTCTAAGCGAAAGTAACGTTAATCCTCTGCGTCTTCAACGACACAGATGTCGAAAGTAAATGATGACTGCTATGATCATTATTGCATCCAACAACAGAAAACCTCAATCATTCAATCAGAGACGTTGTTGTCCTTCCCTGCACCGGAGCAGGAACGATGGCGGTCAGAGTCAGACCGTTACAGCTCACTCAGGTTGGGTCTAAGGTAAGACGGTCATGTCAGTTAACTATTATAGGAGCGAAACTGAGAATGGCTTGATTTTAAAAATGGGATATTTCTTATATCATAAAAAAAAAGAGTACAATCTCTTATACCACTGGGTGGATTTTTTATCATTATAGGGTGGTTGTGTACTCACACTGCCAACAGACATTTATGTTCAAACAACAGGTAAAAGTAAGTTTTGCATCCGATGACCCCTTTAAAACCTTGCTAATATGCTAATTTAGATTAAAACAAAGCGTTAACCAGCCTGGGAGCAAAATCCGTACAGGATGTCTAGCTAGTCCTTTCAAGTTCTTGAGAATGCTTGGTATGCCTGCAGTATTGCTTTGGTATGCAGAGCTACATCCGACTGAACAGCAGCTACTTAAGACTTATTAATTAACGATAACATAAATTTAATGGTATATGCATTTTCTGTAGTCTAAGACAGAGGTCTTCAACCCTGCTCCTGAACAGCAGTTTACAGATAATGTACTCACCCACTTGTCATCCAAGATGTTCATGTCTTTCTTCTTCAGAAATTATGGTGCCCCGAGTTTGAACTTCCAAAATGCAGTTTAAATGCGGCTTCAAATGATCCCAAATCAGAAAGAAGGGTCTTATCTAGTGAAACGATCGGTTATTTTCATAAAAATAATACAATTTATATACTTTTTAATAACAAACGCTCATCTTGTCTTGCTATGACCCTTTTGTTAGTTGTAACTCCCATCTNATGTTCTCCCTCAACTTCAAAATCGTCCTATATCGCTGTTTTATCTTTTTTGTTAAGGGTGTTTGATCTTCTTTGCATGTTCACTTTCTAAAGACTGTGTCGGTACTTCTGCAGCAATGCAGGATGATTTTGAAGTTGAGGGAGAAAAGAGTTTTTCGACATACCCTGACAACTGTCTTGAGCCAGAATACACAAGAGTTCAGGGAGAGCAAGACAAGACGAGCGTCTGAGATTAAAAAGTATTTAAACTGCATTTTTTTATGAAAATAACCGATCATTTCACTAGATAAGACCCTTCTTCCTCGACTGGATTTGTTTACAACTGCATTTGGGATCGTTTGAAGCTGCATTTAAACTACATTTTGGAAGTTCAAAATCGGGGCACCATATCAGTCCATTATATGGAGAAAAATCCTGAAAT
>JAHKKF010528778.1:14080-37925 GCA_019740295.1 Labeo calbasu
TTACGACTAAAGAAAGAAAGACATGAACATCTTGGATGACAAGGGAGTGAGTACATTATCTGTAAATTGTTGTTCTGGAAGTGGACTTCTCCTTTAAAGTAATTTTGCTGCACAAAGGTAGCCTATTGCATTGTTTTTGTTTTAAAACCGTATACTTGATACTTGGTTGATACTTTTTCATACATTATAAATAAAATGGCACCTGAATGTTGCGGTAGGCTTTGACCAAATTGTTTCACTTTTTATGTCATTTCTAGTAAGAAATTTGTATTGTAGTAAGTAAGATACTTTTTATGCTTAGTTATCACCATGATACAGGCTTTATATATATGTTTTGCATCCAATGTGAGCAGATTTCAGTAGGTTACACAATGTAGCCTAGTGCCTAAATGAGCCAGCAGAGGTCAGTACAGACACAGTATTGACTCATTCTGTCAGCATATTAAACAAAAGGAGACGTCACCTCATTCAGAAATTAATCATTTTGTCAAAATCCAAAAGTGTTCATAAATCATACATTATGGTGTCTGAATGAATAGCTTACTACTATATATAATACATGCTTACTCACTTAGGCTACTATTACTAATTACTATTAAATATTGTAAAATGAAAACACGTGTAAAATATTGAAACAGTTTTGCATATTAAAATCCTACATTTCCATCCACTACTTCAAATATTTTTTCCCAAAACTCAAGGGACAAAATGACCTCAGCCTCTCCACAATCAAAACTGATCCAAACAAGCCTTCCTGTGAGGTGTGCTCTCTGAGGATTACCCAGCAGATTTGCTCATTTTCTCACTTCCTTACAAGATTCTTTACAAGCTTACAAGGGACAGGCTTTGGCACATATCTGCAAAGGACATGGAGAGACAAGCTTTAAACAGAAACAACAGTCAGTTGGGGTCAGTGAAATTCAGGCCCATGCCTATACAGTGTAAAATCTAGACAGTGCATTAAAACACACTCACATACAGGGTGGTAAACCCACTGAAAAACTGTAATTTGAGCATCGTCTCCTGAATGTACAGCTTTACTATCTCTCATCATTTCCAGGGTGAAACTGGATTTGCATAATTGCTTGTAGATTATTTCAGCATTATCCAGCATTTTGCACACCCCCTTTCTGAAGAGGATGTAGCCAGATCCTAAGGGGAAAGCGCGTCTAAAATAGATCCTATAAGTAAGTGCAGTACATGCACAAATGTGGGACTGTGGCCTGCAGCAAAACTTGAGTCATGCTGGCAAGATCAGACTCCTGCGGATGACAGCATACTGTGCCCTATTGCTAAATACATCATTTCCACAGCTAACATTGGTCACCACTGCCAGAAATTAAAAGGAAAGGTTCACAAACCTTATACGTTGGTGTGTACAGGGACTTGTTGTGAGGTTCTTGCAGAAGACTGACCTGATGAGGGACTGGAGCTTCATTCATTGTGTCAGCCGCACTGCTGGCAATGGCATAACCTCTACGAGACAACACGGTCAGTCCTGATCACAGTCTAACCATGCACACAAACAGAACCTGTCAGCCCATCTCAGCGTCAGGCTTGGTTTCACCAGGCGTCTCTGCCTATCGGTCATTCTCCGTCCACTCTCGTGCCGTGTCTTTCAGCATTGGCCGTTTGCTCAGACTGCAATATTTTATAGTCACCGATTCATAGATTCATCAATTAAACTGTTTGGACTATATGATAGAAATCAAAATCATTGAATCTCCCATTCATTTTGATATATTTGTATACACTATATTCACAAAGTATTCAGATTATTACCCCCCCCCACCCCCCCCCCAACATTTTATGTTGTATCCTTTTGTTAAAATCAGTTTACACTCCATACCCCTTAATGACAGCAAGTGAAAAAAAATATTACAAAGATTNCCCCCCCCCCCCCAACATTTTATGTTGTATCCTTTTGTTAAAATCAGTTTACACTCCATACCCCTTAATGACAGCAAGTGAAAAAAAATATTACAAAGATTTAAAAAAAAAAAAAAAAAAACGGTTCTGGATAAAATACAGTTGATTGAACGTGATTTGGAAAGACAAATACTAACAGCTGAAAATATATATCATTAAAGCATGAAGTCAAAAGAATTGCCTGAAGAACTCAGAGACAAGATTGTGTTTAAGCAGATCTGGTAAAGAATACAAAAGTGAAGGAAAGCTGAACAAAGCAAAATAAAGAGATAAAAAGGCTGAAAGTTCATTTTATAACAGGACAATGCAAGGGTGGCTTAGGGACAACTCTGTGAATGTCCTCAAGTGGCCCAGCCAGAACTCGGACTTGACCCTGATCGAACATCTCTGGAAAGACCTGAAAATGTCTGTCTACTGATGGTCCCCATCCAGCCTGACAGAACAGACAAAAAACAGCAGAAAATGTTGTAAACACACTCAATAATAAAATGACATACGGGGAATTTATTAAGGAGTTACCTTTAGTGATTATGATACAGTCACACTTTAGTTTGGGGACCAATCCTTATGAATATCTAACTATTAAGTACAACTTTGCTTCAATAAACTCCTAATTTTCTGCTTATTAATAGTTAGTAAAGTAGTCGTTAAGTTTCGTTGTAAGATTAAGGGATCTAAAATATGGACAACCAGAATAAGGCATTAATATGTGTTTTAGTGAGTACCTAAACTAAAGCATGTCCTATAACATAAAAAGATATTTTGCAAACTCATTGTTGCTTAGACTGGCATGATTCTTCTCAGTATGTATATGCACCAAAAATAAACAATTATATGAAAAATAAATACCTTTTTAAAATTTAAGTTCAAATTAAATTGACTTTTCACTGACTTTTCTTCTGCCTTTGATGTGATACACGTAAGTGAAACCTTGTGATCCTATCAGGCAATTGTGATAATATTGTGATAAAACGTGACATTTAACAGCAAATCAGTGCTGACTTTGGTCTAAGAGATGTTCACTATTCAACAAGATGGTTAGTGCTGCTCCACTGAACACTTCTAATAAGGAAAGTGACCCAATGCCAATCTAAGCAGCAATGTTTCTCCTCTCACATCTCTTTGCGTCGTCTTCTGGCAGTCACACACTCGGGCATGTGTGCTAAAGACGTTACATAACTCTCCCATTCACTCATCAAAGACTCGCTGTACGGCAGGAACACGCTGCTCTCGTCAGCTTCTTCTGCATTCATTTACCTCAGTACAGCACTAAAACAAGATAAACAGCCAGCTGTGCTCCAAAAGCATGCAGATCTACAAGATACACCAAGTATATAGTTGTATTTTGAAGATTTTTTAAGTAGCACAGTGAACTGTTTCTTAATTTGTGCTCAAAATAGTTGAAGTGTGAGTCATCTAGTGTTGTGCACTCATGTAATGTGCAGTAAGGTAATGATATGGCAGTATAATTAATTAATGGTAACAAAGAGTTTGTAATTTATTTTTCACTATAATAACTATTATAGATTTATCAGCCTCTGATTTAGGTTTTTATCTGCTGGTATGAGATTCTGCTTGAACTTCCGTCTATTGAAAGGCATGTGGGGGTTAAACTAATGTCTGTCTGGGCAGCGTATGACCCCTCTAGCTAAATTAACCCAGCAGAGTTTTGATTCTAAGCATACAGGATGAAAAACGAAAAAATAAGAAAGAAAAGAACGAAAGACAGAGGTTTCTGCTTCACTAGCTCACTGAGTAAGCACCGGCTCTGTGAAAGGAAACAGCGGTAGTATGGACTCTCTGTATAGGTTAATGCATAATTAGTAAATCACCACAGAACAGGAATGGCATGAGTTCAGCTAACTGAAGTGATTTATTTGAAACTGCATTAAAACTTTAATGCTGTAAGTTAATTACTAGAAATGATTTTTAAAATAAAACTGTTGTTATTATTATTAGAAATGTTCACACGTACACACACACATACAGATTTAATTGATTTCTTTCACAAATTGCATTTACTGCTCTAAAATACGAGACACCAATGTTTCAGGAGTGTAGGGCATTTGCTTATTTGATAACTGTTGTATTTTTATTTGGGTTAAGGTATATGCTTTATTTTTTAAGATTAACTGTTATTTGTTTGTTTGTTTGTTTGTTTGTGCTTTGTTTTGTTTTTCCCCCCTCAAGGCATTGTTAAATTTCAGTGTTTTCTGTCATTTCTGTCTAAGATTAGATTTCAAAAACAGTATAATAGCTATTAAACTATTTCTGATAATGATTTTAAACCTCAGAATGATCTCAAAGTAAAAAGAGGCACCGAAGTCTGATTTTGTGGTGGCTGTGGCTGCTTTAAATTTTTATCATCTTAAGTCAAGTGAAGGATTTTGAAAGTCTGACAGCGTTAAACCTGCCTGGTTTAAATGTTTGAAAGTGAATAACAGTTGAAAACATTCATTAGAAATGTATAAAGTAATCAAAGATTAATCAAATGTAATCAGTTACATTGCTTTAATAAATTAACTGAAATTATGCTTAAATATAAATGTTCTAAAATTGCTTGAGAAAATACAAATAATAAACAAATATAATAAAAAAATAATGGGAACAGCATAGCTCATATTAATTTTTGGTTAATATGCTGAGAAATATTTCACATTGAGGGTTCTTGATAGTAGACTTCAGTTTTGGGAATATTGGAGCGTGGTTTGAGATGTTGACCTTTTTTTGAGATTAAGATAAAAATAATTTATTTTTGTTTGAACTTGATTATCAAAATTAGTTTTAACTAAAGTGCTGTGAAACAACTGCTCTAGATATTTGCAGACTTTACTTCCATGTATAGTGAGATGTGCAAACGAGACTGAAGCAGCTTCCATCTTGTCTGTTTACCACCCACGTAGTGATAATTAGATAACAGACATCCTTCGCCTCCACACATTAGGTACGTTCATCTTTAATCCTAATCCATTGCAGTTTTTGCATGTTAGCCACATTCATAGTTATGTATCGGATGAAGTTATGTTAACAATGGTAGATTAAGAAAATATATTAAGGCCTGGTTTCACAGACAATGCTTACAGTAGTCAACATTTGAAGTGGATCAAAATCTTTCATCAAAGTTGTCCTAAAACCAAAACAATACCCGTTCTTGTCTTAGGACAACTTTGATGAACTTTTTGATCCACTTCAAATGTTGACTACTATAGGTTAAGCCAGGTTTAGGCCATAGTTCAATTAGGACATTTAAGTAGCTTTTATAAGCATGCCTTAGATATAAACACTACTGGTGTGCATTTTGATACATAACAATGAAACTGGCATATTTTAAGATCAGTCAGTGCAAGTTTCTTTCACTTAAAACAGTCTAGATATGCATTTTAGTCTGGGACTAGGCCTAAGCCTTGATGAGAAAACCAGTGGTAAATTGTTCAACTCTAGGACTAATATTCAATGCAAACTTCATGATTGTCGACCAGTTCTAAACAGAAAGCAGGAGCAGACTGGGATTTGGGGAAACTTTGAGCTCTTCCTGGTAAGGCAGGAAAAGTGTGGCTGATCCACTGCATCTCACTTTAAGGCATAAATGATAAAATTCACACAAATTTTAATCTGAAAAGCACAGAAACCAAAATATATTAATTATAATTCATTCCATTTTGTGCTGCAATATTTGACTTAGAACTCCCATGTGAAAATGCCTAAAACTTGACACTTTCAAATTCATAATTACCATCTGGAAAGAAATGAAACATGTCTGTTTTAAGAGCATATAAAAACTTTAACATTGTTTTGTTTTGTTTTTCTTGGAATTGCAAAAAAAGAAAATTCCATCTTCCAAAAAACATGCAAAGCTACACGGAAAATACGTATCCCATAAAAGGACTTTGTAAAGTATGCATGCCATGTAGATTAGTTAGTTAGTTCGCTGGTTAGTTCGTTAGTTTGTTCATTATATATATATATATATATACTTCTGAAAATAATATATATATGGTCTAAAATGAACTCTCTATGGTGCCTTGAAAGCATGTGACATACCATGTGGTGATATACCACATTCTTGTTGAAAAAAAATGTGAAGCACATGGCAAAAAAGTTTGGTAACACTTTAGTATAGGGACCAATTAACACTGTTAACTAGTTGCTTATTAGCATGTATATTACTAGCATATTGACTGTTTATTAGTACTTGCACTCTAAAAATTGCCTGCTGGGTGAATTATCCAGCAACTAGGTTGTTTTGACCCAGCAGTTGGGTTAAATGTTTAACCCAACCTACTGGGTAATAACCCAACCGCTGTGTCAAAACAGCCCAATTGCTGGGTCAAAACAACCTAATCGCTGGGTCTGTCCATATTTTACCCAGTGCTGAGTTGTATTTAACCCAGCATTTTTAGAGTGTATAAAGTACACATTCTGCATGACCATATTCTACATTCTTAATCTGAACAAGCAGCAAATTAGAAGTTTATTGAGACAAAAGTCATTAATGGTTTGTTAATAGCGAGAATTGGACCTTAAAATAAAGTGTGACCAAAAGTTTTATTTTATTGACTGAAGAGGATATCCTATACATTACTAAAATTGAATTTTATTGGTTGAACATAGCATTTTACATGCAAATTTGTCAGTCTCATTTATAAATGAAAAGAAAAGAAAGAAAAGGCTTGATTTCCACATGCTCTGTGTATGTGAAGAACCTGTGAAGGAGTTGTGTTCACAGTTTTGGAGCGAGATGTTCATCTAAAGTGCTGTGGAGATGAGCAAGGGCCACAGGCCGTGTTGCATTCTGAGGGCTATTGGACCAGGCAGAGTTTCATAGCATATGAACATACACTAACTCTTATCACACTTGACATTTTCTGTTTTGGGGTCCAGCCATGCACACAGCATACGCAGCAGACCACTGAGCTGTAATGGGGAGTGATAGACTCTGACGAGTCACACTTAAACCGAGGTTGCGTGTGCGCATGTGCATGCAAGAGAGAGACCACAGTGCTCTAGTTTTTGTGCTAACATTTCTCTGACAGACTAGCAATAGCAGAGGAGCTGGCATCAACTGATGGCTAAAACAGATACAGCTGGGTCTAAAAGTTAGAGACTACGAGTGAAAATGATCTGATAAGATATACAAAGGCATGCTTCTAATAAGCATGTGAGATATGCTGCTCCTGCACAAATAAACATGCATATTATGCATAATCCCCGCAGCAGATCTAGACAGGTGGTTCTGGGAGAGGAGGGGGATGCCAGAGCAAATCTGAGAGCGTGCTGTGGGTCTGGCTTACAGCAAACACTGAACTACTATTTAAATGTTCATGTTTATTTGCTGCAGTTGCAACAGAGGTCAATCAGTGCTGTGCAGTAGAAAATACGATTACTGGTTGATTACATGTGAAACAAGTTTTGCCATCTACAGTTTTCTGACTTATGGTCATTTCAGTCAACTACCAAAGTTTAAACATATTAATGGATAAGACAATGTTAATAAATTAGGTACTGACAGATCTGCTATGCATGTTGTTGTTGCTGCTGCTTCTACACAAATAGACATATATGATGTCCCCTAATAAAGCTGAGGACAAACAAAGATCTACCCCAAAGACCACTGTGAAACACGTTTACTAGCTATGTTTGTTTTATAACATGCACAGTGTTGTGCCCAGTAACTCCAACGACTTGCCTGTACCAGCGCACTCTCTTTTCCACTTCAGATACTGCTTTAGGCCAATTGGTAATCTCTTTAGACGAACACCGTATAAGAGATCAAACTGATATTACCTTGCAGTTTATTTGAAGATAAAGTCCTTTCTCCATTCCTTTTCCAGAAAATGTAAAACTTCCACAGTGCAAATAAGAGATTTTATTTCACCAATGTGAATTAATGTTTGGTGAAGATGCATGCAGTACCGTAGATCAGTGGTTCTCAACTCCAGTCATTTTATGTGTCTCCCTTATTTAACCCACCTGATTTAGATCATCTGCTTGTTAGAAGAAAGAGCCATGAACTGAACTGAGTGTGTCAGATTCAGAAACATAAAAAATGTGCAGAGCAGTGGGCCCAGAGTGGGCTGCCGTAGATGACATCATTTATAATGAGCACTTCTCATTGGCTGTCACAGACCAGTGTCTCTTACACTCTAAATTAAAACAGGAATAATATGTGACCCAGGAACACAAAACCAGTCATAAGTAGCATGGATATATTTGTAGCAATAGCCAACAATACATTGCATGGGCCAAAATGATCAATTTTTCTTCTGTGCCAAAAATCATTAGGATAAATCATGTTCCATGAAGATATTTTGTACATTTCCTACTGTAAAAAATATATATCTAAACTTAATTTTTGATTAATAATATGCATTGCTAAGAACTTCATTTGGACAACTGTAAAAGTTAATTTTCTCAGTATTTTGATGTTTTTGCACCCTCAGATTCCAGATATTCAAATAGTTGTATATCAGCCAAATATTGTCCTATCCTAACAAACCATACATCAATGAAAGGCTTTATTCAGCTTTCAGATGAATAAGACTGGTTTTGTGTTCCAGACGGGTTTTGTGGTCCAGGGTCACATATTATATTATTATTGTGTTAAAAGGGTGAAATAAGGTTTCGTAACTTTACAGTCTTTTCCAAAGAGTTTCTCTTTGTGAAAGAGGGTCTTTCTGATTCAGTGAATGCTGAATAACTCAGAGTTTGAACCATGTAGTATGCAACTTTATTGCTAGCAGTGATTACATGTCACAGAGTTTCCTGGCTGAACTTTTGTCCATTTACCTAAAAGCAGTGTACAAGCTGATATTTTTAATATAGACCTGGTCTTACTTGAACAAATTTAGTAGTAACTACACATGAGACTGAGTTGAGAAATTACAGGATGCATACATCAGATTTCACATTATCTACTTAATCTAACAATGTACCTCAAGAACCCATATCTATTTGCGCATAATAAACATGTAATAGTTTTTAAATTAAAATTAACAATAAGAGCAGAACCAATAAACATAGTTATATCTTATTTCCATATGTGTAGCTTTGGTCCGTGAGGAGAGACTGCTGTTTTGTTCCCTGACTCAGATGAGGGCTGACGTCAGCAAGGATGGAGGATGGGTGGTCCGAGCACTGTCATCCCCCCATCAGTGAGTGTAGATGTGAAACACACTGACAGACAGGAAGAGAGCGCATCTCACTACATCACAGCTCTGATTCACTGTGCCTCCGGTGATGACCTGTCCTAAACTTCCTCCTCATATGTGCAAATCATCACACACACACATTGTGTGTGTGTGTTTGTGAGGATGCATGTATCTTTTGAAGACTGTCAAGTGTGAATGTGAGTGTGTTTAGATTATGTGAAACAACCGTGCATATATGTACATGACGTCTTACGATCCATTGACTGGTGTGAAACAGCTTATCTTTCTAATGATTTGTAAATCCACATAACTACTTGAAGATTCACCCAAATATGTAAATGCACATGATGTTTATTTGGATCTTATCTAAACAGTTAGAGTGAAACATGACCATAGCCATCAATAAAGATTTTTAGACAACACATGAATTCCACACACAAAGCTATCATACGGCTTAATATTTTTATGATACTTTTTAGAGCTTTTTTTTGTTCTGTTTAGAGCTTAATTTAGTCCCTTCCACTTCCCTGTAAGAAAAAATGTCTTATATGCCTGGAAAAAACATAAGGGTAAGTAACCCCCACCCCCCTCTCTCCTAAAAATGTTTTCTTTTCATGCTCTTTTGGATACATTAATCAGTTTTCCAAACAAAATTATTTTCTACAATAAGAATTTTGCACTTATTAAGCATGTCTTGGAAGAAAGCAACATTTCAAATTAATCAAATTTTCAAGTTATTTTTGAAGCTTGCATTTCCCCTAAAAACAGAGTTGTTCATTTCTCTACACATTTCTTCTGCACATCATCATTCTGCAGATTTCTGCTTCATATATTTCTCTGATGATGCATGCTTTGTTCAGTCTGCATCCTATCTGCAGCTACTCCCTGAGCCTGTGGCAAAACATGGAGACGTTATGAGCTGTGACACTATGAGAGTCAAGCATTAGCACTCAAAAGGTCACTGCGAACAGACCACTAATTAATATAAATACACTGTCATTAGAAAGGAGATATTACAACTGATGGGATTGATGTGCTTTAGAGTCAAAGTCTGGTTGTGGTAAGAAATGCAATATGAAGTAGTTCAGTATTATTCAAGAAGGGTACAAATGACTGAACTGAGCTTAAAATAACTCCAACCTGTTACTTAGCACTACATTTTACTGTACATTAATAGTACAGTGAAGTCTCTTGATGTTTTCAGGGTTTCACTACACTGACAGATGGGTGCTGGATGTATTGTGAAAACTTGATGTCTCGAGAGTATGATGGCCTGAGGAAAAATTCTGTCCGCTATCTCCTGAATCACAGAAAGTCACGATCAACCCATATTCACTGCCATTAGAAAACACAGAACTATGCAAACAGCACAATTCCACAACAGGTGTAGAGTCAAGGTATAGATCTGATGAAAATGAAAAGACTATAAAATCAAAGGCATGATATTAAATATATGTATGTATCACTATTATCAATAATTTATTATAATACCCCCCCCCCCCCCCCCCATCAAAAAAGAATAGTTGATTATTTATATTTATTCTAAACATGTATAACTGCATTATTACTATGTAATAAAAACGTAAAATTAATTAGGCTGTAGTCAATACCGCAAAAGCCATCATGTCAGTTTATGTCTGAATGCAGTTCAGCACCAGTACATATGCAGTATATCATGGTAATAATAAAGTGGCTTGAAAAATGATGGATGGAAAACAAAACAGCGGAGGATGAAAAAAAAACATAAAACATGACAATACGTCATACAGTAGTGTGTCTATTAATCTCAGATTAATCATTGTGATCAGTGTTGATGAAAGAAAGACAAAAAATAAGAGTAATACATGCTTAATGATTTTTGTTAATGGATTGGGAGGATGAACTATTGTAGAATGAGTTATACTGGTATCTCAATGCAAAGCATCATGGATCAGTAGTTTGCTCTTGCTGTGCCCTCTCCTCCGGTCTCACTGCGGGCACTTCTGCACTTTAAAAACAGGGTCTCCACCACACCAAGAAAATGGTAAATAACGAGCCATGTCCTCTATTTTCATTTCCAAATACCTTTGCTCCTGGCAAATTATTTGACATTATGCAATAGACAAAATCCAAAGCATTTATGCCTCTTCCTAATGTGGACTTTGATGTGATTATTTGCTGTCCTAATGGTTTGCTTGTGCATTTGAATCAATTCAAGAACAAATGTAATAAACAATATGAGTATAGGATTTCTTTTTGTGTATGTGGAATATTGCTTTTGCTTAGAGCTTGTAGTTTATGGATGTACAGTGGCAAGAATAGGTTTGTGAACCTTTTTGTACATTGATTACTATTAAACTATGTTCGGACAATGCGCACACTGTTGCCAGTAAGTTACTGCAATTCGAATTTACAGTAGCAAACCGTATTTAATTTACAGTTGCAAACTGTAGCTGTTTTACAGCCAAATACTATTAAAACAGTCAAATTCACCAGTATACTACTGTAATTCATTCATTTTAATATAGATTTCAGTAGATTTTATAATTTTATATTGAATTCATTTAAATTTATTTTATTTTTACTCTACATAGGTACTACTGACATTCAATTAAAACAGACACAATAATCACAAAATATCAAATACTTTATTTAAAACAATGCATGTATAACGCTTAAAAATACAGTCTTAAACTGCAGCAAATACATAAATACAGTAAGTCTCTGTATTTGGGCTCTGACATCACAGAAAAGTCCCATAATGCAATGGTTATTACAGTTATTTACTGCAAAGGGGATTTGCAGTATTATACTGGGTGATATACAGTTAATAACTGTAGAAATTACAGAAATGTCTAACAGTGTATGGAGAGAATATCGTCATCTTCACCAGAAAAATGGTACCAGAACTGCTCAGCAATTGTTTTTACCTGACTACCAGGCACTGGGTGGCGACACCACAAACTGAAAGCTCAACCACGCACCAACAGTGTGTTGCAACAACTGGTTACAAGACTACATCTTTTAAGTTAGTTTGTCTCCCCCAAGTTGTTTGGCTCAGAACAATTGGTGGCCCCATTTCCCTGAAACTCAAAGAGGACAGGCCTGCCTGCTCTAGAGCTTCTGAGGACAATTCTTTGCCACATGTCCAGAGACTTGGTTCCTCCAGCGCTCTGTGCATCCAGATTTTTATTTTTTTAATAGAGACATGACAAAATCATGCTGAAAATTGTCAGACTGATGCCTAGCATGCAGCACCGCTTCAAATTCTTCTATAAAATCATTGACTAACCTGCTATATGATGAGATGTGCCTCTCACTTACATAACACCTGTGATTCAGGGCAGAAATCACTGATGTTGCTTCATCATACTTTGCATCCCCCTAATTTATTCTGGCAAATTAGTATCACTAAGATCATCATCTAGGTTTGACAATGTGTAAATGTGTGAAAGTCCTTAAAAGTCTCTACAAGATTCCCTGAAAAGGATACATCCTTACAATCTGACATAATGGTTGTCAGACAGTCTCTCTTCGCACCCTCGCTGGTGAGATACTTCATTCTCCACAGATATGTCTGTTATAAACATCACAGAAATTAAGGCCTATTACCATCACCTAGTTACATTTAAAATGTTTGCCTTTGTGCTTAGACATTCACCGTTTATATCCAGCATCATTTATTCAACGATTGCAAACAGGTTGTGCGTCCCGGTACAGTCAATGGAAAACGCTCCCTCTATCGGACTCACTTGAGCATGTGGAATTTAAATATTGCTGTACCAAAGCTCCTTCCAGGCACTTTGTCATTAACATGTATTGTCAGTATGTTTTTCCTGATGTACATTAGATGTTGTTTAGCTGATCAATTAACAACAATCATTCTTTCCATAAGATGTATTCTGCCATAGTAACAAACTTCAACAATCAATTGCATTTATCAGTCTTTTTAATTCCTTATCCATTCATGGTGTTGAAGTTTTGTAAAGGTCTTTTTGTTAATACGGTTGCTTTTATGAACAGTCTCCCTTTTGTTGAAAAGTAAGAGCAGTAAGAGGACCAAAAGTTACAGAAGTCCCTAAACTGCCTTTGATTTTTTTTTTTTAATCAATCCTTCTTTGATTGTTTTTTACTGCTCATGTGAAATTCCTTAGCTCGTGTCCTGTGTATGAGGGGTGATCTGATACTTTAAGTGATGTGACAAAACCCACATTTACCACTGCACATACCACTACAATACACATAACATTTTTTCTACAAAATTAATGCTCTCTAATGGAATCTTGTTTTAGTTTGATATGAAATGTATTTTGGTTCTTATGCCCTTCCAATGGACGTAGTAACTGATAATGGCCTCAGTCTGCATCATTTTATTCTTAATAGTGTAAAACCTGAACTTCTCTTGAATGTTGTACAGAAGCTGTACCAAGGACGTTAAAGAAGTTGTAGATGTACACACAAGCTCTTGCCTTGTTAAACCAGAGAGCAAGGCTGGGCAAGGTCAGAGGCCCAAAAGTTCCAAAAGGAAAAGAAACAAAGAGGACAGAGTAAAATCGTTGCAGCAAAAGGCCAGATAATCATACTGAAGCGGCAAGCAGACTCATAATCAAAAGACTGATAAAGATATCCAAAGTAATGAGTCAAACTAAGTCAAAAAGACTGGGAGATGCTGCAGCTGATTCCGATAAGTGGAAGCACAATCTGGCACATAATATGTGTGTAGATGGCAATATAAATCTTAGAAGAGGATGAGAAATAAGGCACATATTTAGCTGGTAATAGTAAGTCAGCTTGCATACTCAGGGAAAACTGTAAGGATCTGGAGCTGAAGGACACAAATGGAAGAAAACACACATAGAAAGAAAACTGGGCTTCAGCTGGGCTTCTTATGAGGTGCACAGCCCTGTAATAATGTTGGGTTATTTTCTATAGTGAACAGCAGAGTGTAAAATGTACCACAATTTCTTGATTTTCCTTGTAACCAAACATTTTGCTGTGCTAATACTTTGTAGACATTTCCTTGGACTGAATCTGACCTTTTGATTCTTCACAGGTGGGCAAACACAAACTTTTTAGGTACATTAAGATCTGTAATTCTCTTTTAAATAAAATAAGAGATTATTCTATATCCTCTCTATATCTCTATATATCATTGTGTATCGGCTCTTCAATCATTCTTACTACTGACTTGTTTTAATGATGACACTGCTGCTCTACAATGTCTTACAGATGGAATGGAAGTATTGTTAAGGACATTAAGGAGTGGAAAGCTGATGTATAAGAAAAAAATGCTAGAATGTTAGCAGGAGTTTGTAATATTCAGTCATGTCAAGGCTGCAGATCTGCCAGGAGCGCCCAGATGCACTGACTGTACTTGGTTGAAAGACTTTAGGCCTATGCAAATACTTTTGACATTTAGCCTTCATTGAGCTGCACATTTACATTTAAGAAAATGTTTGTGTGAATTTTCTTAATTAATTATAACGTTTGATGTAAATTTTCTTGTCATTTGAGGTGTAACATGAATCTTCTTTATATAAATAGATTCCAAAAGGATATTGTTATAATTCAGGCACACAGTGTCTGATCTGCATCAAAATTCACGTTTGATAAGAGTCCTGTTCTGAACACATGCCTATACCCATATTCACTTATAGCCAAAACGCCACCTGCTGGCAACAGGAAGTGTCATGTTTTATGCTCTAACGAAGTCCTCATAGAGACTGAACAAAAAATCTTGAGTTTTCATTTGAAGAGTGTCCGTGACGGCGTGACAAATTTAGATTTTTTCAATTTTTTTTTCAAATTTCGTTGTAGCTCAGCCATACAATGTCCAACCTGCCCCAAACTTCACACGTTCGATTAGAGTTCTGGTCTGAACACATCTAAAGGCCAAACTATTCAGTAATAATCATAGCGCCACCTGCTAGCAACGAAATTGACTTCTTTTACAATAACTTATACATGCAATGTCCGATTTGCACCAAACTTCACGTTTGGTAAGAGTCCTGGCTTGAAGACAACTAAAGGTCAATATTCAGTTATAATCATAGCTGTTGGCAACAGGATATGTCATGTTTTACACTAACTCAAACATACCATATTCAATCTGCACCCATCTTTATATGTTTGATAAAAGTGCTGGCCTGAAGCCACCGTTTTCACCGGTGGCTGTTTTCCTGAAGCCACCGGGTGGTGCTGAGCCCTTTCAACGCTGCTTGCAGGTTTAATTCTAATTGATCGTTCAGATGTTTTAGTTTATTTAAATTAAATGTACGCATGATATCTTATTTAGCACATTAAACTGAGTGTTAAAAAGTCACCGGGTGCTGTTACAACTGTATAAGTCATTTGAAGAACTTTATGTAGTGGACAGCACATTCCAGGGCCCAGTTTATGGCGGGGCCCCTTTCTGACCACAATAGTGGACAAAGGTTTGCTACATTTTGATTGGATCTTGGTGGACTAACATATGCAAACTGTCCAACGCCATCAGATAAAGATGCCAGGACAACAGCCAGACACCTCTTAGAGGGGAAGAAGAAGAAGACCTTTGGTACAAAGCCGGGAAGGACAGGACTTCCTATTGGTCAAAATGCTGTTTCTGCCCTCCACCCACCTTGAGACTGATTCCTAAGGTTTTGGCTTATGACCACAATAAAAATTCCTTAGGACCTCCAGACGCAGCAGCAGTGGGTGAAACAAAGGGAGATCACGAAGATCCATCCAAATCCATTCACAACTATGTTTTCTACCTTAAAACTAATGCACACTACAACACACACATCTTACACTTATTCAGAGATATAAATATCCTTACTGACAGCGATGGGTAGTGCAACACGAACTCAGCTGTTAATGGACAAATGAATGCATGCATGACAGTTCAATCTTTTCCCATCATGTCTGGACTTAATGTGTTTGTAACATTGCCAAATGTATTCTGGTTGTGGTTTGAAAAGTGAGAAATGCACCGATGAAACTTTAATGACACTTTACTGAATTTGTGTTTGGACTATGCAAATAAATTCCACAGGAGGAAAGAAGGGCAGGTAATCACGTGTTCCCCCACTCTGATGGAACCAGCCAATCACAGCGCAGAAATGAAGAAGCACCAAATTGCAATCTCTTCCTCACTGGAAAGGGATAAAAGTACCCTTCCAAAAGACACTCCTTGTTTTGAGTCTCCGGCACGTCCAGGGGACACCAACAGATTAACTCATTCTGAGTCTTTCGTCCAGAGAGACTGAGAGACTGGGCCTGAGTCCCGTAAGGGAAGAGGCAATAACAGCTACACCGTTCTGGGTCTGCGACCCGCAAGGGTGAGACAACAACAGATACCATGTCCGAGTCTCCAGCTTTTGAGGCAGCAACAGGTTCGACCACGTTCTGAGCCTCCAGCCTGCGAGGAAAGAGATAATCTACGAGCCTTCATAAAGCAAGACAACAACAAATGCAGCACGTCCCGAGTCTCCATCCTAGAGAGACAAAGCGGATTGACCAAGTTCCGAGTCTCTAGCCCAGAGAGACAGAAGACACACAGACATTTGCAACAAAGTTATGCTCCGGCGAGCAAACCTTCACTTCAGATACTTTTGCTTGCGTGTTCCAAGCTAAGGACCTTCAGCACCTACTCCAGGGCCACATCTGCGTGTTCCAGATCTTAGGACCCTTTGGTGCTCCAGGAGATCAGCATCCTACAGCGCTTCATCTTCAAGGCTGTCGAAACGGATTCCTGCTCCTTTCCCCACTGTACTGCCACCAGCACAACCAGTGGAAGAAGTCGCCGCCACCGAACTGCTCACTCAACCACAGAGAACGTAAATATTTTACCTCCAAACCTCTTCCAGAGACCTTGGCATTGTTGTATATTCTCAGTATATACTTCTAATTTAGATTAGGTATTACATAGCTGATTGCAGATGATAACAAATCTCACACGTATTTATTTGATGTATAGTAAGGTTCTTCACCTTATTTGTTTCATGCATAGTAAGGTTCTTCACCTTATTTGTTTCAGAGTAGCAACAGTTTATCTGTCCAGATAACGTAAAGTAGCTCTGACATAGCAACACCCAACATAATCACTTGCATTGTATGCATCTTATACACTTTATTCCTTTTTCATTCATGGTATTCATTTAGCAGTCTTTTGTTAATAAAATGTATTTTATTACACTTGTGTCTTCCTTGTGTTAGAGTTAGAGATCCCACCAATCTTTCTTATGTTATGTACTCATAACTACAGATTACATGACATGTGATCCAAGAATCATAACGTCATCAGTGACGTGAGTACCCATCGCCACACTCCATAGTGTTTCACCTCCATAGGTTGGCGAAAGCAAAATTCACTACATGTAACAAAAGCGCTTCTTGTCTTTAACCATTCCACCATTTTTGGTAGACAGATAAAGGTATCTCTTGAAAAATCCCATGTTTATTTTGGTCAGTGTTTGTTCGAGAATATTACAACTGTACTCAATTTTCTCACTTGAACTCACTTTTGCTCTAGCTTGTGAATCTGCTTTACACTAGAAACTTGGCATTGCATTGCGAATATTGCTGGCTCTTATGATAAACTGCTTGATGGTCATCGTTTGAAAGTTACTTTGCATAATGAATAAATTATGAATAAATATAAACAATATCCTTACCTGTTATCTTACTTTACTATTTATTTTTTGTTATTTAAATATATTAGGATAATTCTTGTAAATAGGGTGTATTTTATGTTCTACTTTGGTTTTGGTCAAGCTCATGATTGGTCTATTCAGTTTACATTTCATCTACAGTTTTTAGTATGAATTTTGTATGACAAATGCAGATCATCTTACATGTTTATGACATTTCTTTCTTTTTTTTTTGTATCTCCATTTTTAATATCTTCTTTTCAAACCGTTCAAGCAACAAATTTTAATTAATGAACCTGACATGATTAGGAACAATGATTTTTTAATCAACTTAGCAAAGTCTTTTTCAGCAGATTCATTAAATAGAACTATTTAAAATATTTAGTTTTTAACAAATCAGACAACATTATTACACAGTAGAGATAGTTTAGCTATTAGCATAGCCATAAACTAGAATAAATGATATTGTCTTTTTTGACAAAACAGCGTAGTATATATATATATATATATATATATATATATATATATGTTAAAATGTAAGGATGGATGAAAATCGACATTTAATACTTTATTTTCTTTGTCAGTTCTTCATGGGACTATGAGTACCTGCAAAACTAAATAATACAAGACACAGATCTGGAGTGTGGCATTGGCATGCCCATTCATTAGGACCTCTGTATTTTTAGCATGTTGATTATTTCAGCCCAGTTAATTACTGCTTATTGGTTATTGTGTTCTTTGATGTCTTTATTTGTACCATTTTTACTGTTTGAAACAATTAGGCTGTCATTGTAAAATACAGACTCTTAATAAACGGCTTTTAGTGAAGACTAAAAAAATCACCACACAGATTATAGACTACGAATATTTTCTGTTTATTCATACATTTTACATAACAATCGTGCTTTTTTTGTATGACACCATTTAAATACATGTCCTATGTTATAATTTTAGGCAGTGTAACAGTTAAAAATATACAAAACAATAGTATTTCTTACGAGACATAAATTCTATTTCTTTTATAATCCTTTTTATAATTATCTTCACTCATAATTTCCATTAGATATGTGCTTCAGAGATCAAAATATTATTGCAGAAAACAGCAATTGTTTTTCAAATATGTCAACATTTAGACAAGAACTTAATAATGGAGTACAAACATTCACGGTTACATGTTTTACACAATACGATTTTACAAGAGAGTTCCAGATAAAACGGCAGTAAAATAACTTTGTACAAAATTCAAAGGACACAGCCATTTCACATTTTATGTAGGTACGTATCTCCTCTTAGTAAACATGTTTAACGTGACCGAACGCTTTTCACATGTAGCTGCCTTTGACGCAAACTGTCACCACATCATTGCCCTATAGCGCTGGAGAAGTCACTGTACTTTTAAGTTTTGTGCTTTCTAGGGGGAAAAAAGTGCCAAAACACCCTTGCGTATTATAGTTTGTGCTACTCACTTCAAATACGGTATAGCTATTATACCGTAGAAATATTTAGTATACTTTTTCAAAAAAGCATGGCACAGTCAAGTAGTGTAAACCATTGTCATGGAGTGGCCAGTTTGTGTGTGCGTTTCTGTTTTGTTTTAGCACTGCACCTATTCAACATTTTGGCACATGAAGTAACTAATGGTCATGCAAATCACGACTACATTAATCACAGGCTTAAGGAGCAGATATGCACTCAGGGTCAGAGACATATCTGAGATTTTTTTTTTTTTTCTTTTTTTTTTTTTTTCTTTTTTCTTTTTTGGATATTCCTGAGGGGACATGTAAACAGGACACTGAATTGACAGTACTCATCAATAATCTGTATAATAATCAGCAAAAATGTTCACCCTGTGTTTTGCGATGTTTTCATTTTCAGTATTTTTGTACCCTGTGCTTTACAAACTACACACTGGCAGGCATAGATTTGTTTTTGCTTAAGTCTATGATTTTGGTCCTTGGTCTCAACATTAAAGTACAAAGCATTCTAAAAATAATTCTAAAAATGTTTTAATCACATACAAGTATTCTCTTTTTTTTTGTATCTCAGAAAAGAAAAATAAAATAGTAACAGTCTCTCTCAACAAAAATATTCAACAACACGTAACGGGTCACCCAAGGGCTCTACCGATTAGAAATTCTTTGTGCTTCAGACACAGGGCTTGCTCGATACACCTCGGTTTTCCCAATGACCCAGAATGTAACATAATCTCGCCCATTGATACTCGTGGATTCCCGCTTTGTCCCCAGTGCAACATAGAAACAATACATACCTCACATAAATAGCTTATGCATTGCAAAACAATGCACTGTCCTTAAATCTAACTCACAGTATAACCTTAGTAGAGACAAGTTCACATAATACATAGTACAAGTCATTTAACACTGACACTCTTTGCTTTACATTTGGAAAGCTTACAGAATTTGTGTGTGTAAGTTTTTCAAATGCAAGTGTTTTTGTGTTTGCGTTTTTCTTTTTATATATATATATATATGTGTGTGTGTGTGTTTTTTTGTTTGTTTGTTTGTTTTGTTTTGTTTTTTTTACTTTTGCTTTTTTCATGTTTAGCTTGATTATGTATGACCCCTGGAGGTAGATGATTCTATTACTGTATAAACATGGAAGTCTTCTGTGTTGTTAATCTTTGATTGCTCTCTGCTGGGGTTCACTTCTACTGGTTTTAGACGTTGGCATCATTGCCAGGGTTAGTTGGAGAAGAACTATCAGCCTGCACCTGTGGCTGCGGCTGAGATTGCGGCTGCGGCTGCGGCTGCGGCTGCGGCTGCGGTGGTTGTTGCGGTTGCTGTGGTGATTGTGGAGATTGTGGTGATTGTGGTGATTGCGGTTGCTGTGGTGCCTGGTCTGGTTGCTGCGGTTGTTGTGGTGACTGTGGTTGCTGCGGTGATTGCTCCGGCTGCTGCGGCTGTGTCTGCAGCTGCTGTTGCTCTGGCCCGTTCTCCTGAGCACGCTTGACTGCTGCAGGCTGCAGCATTATCCTGATCCGCTGAAATGAGCCCCAGAACCAGCACCGGTGAGCACACATATACCATCTATACCATTCATTACTGTATTTCATTTCAGCTGTAAATAAAAACAGTTACCTCCTTATATGTACCCTTCAGGGTGAGGAACATGTAGCCCATATAACCAGGTATGAGAACCATAGAGGATAGAGCCATGAGCCAGCCCACTCCTTGCCCCCATTTAGGGAACACATAGTTGTTCATTGTAAGAGGAACCATTTGCACCGCACTGAAGAGGAACACTCCCTGTAGAGAAGCTCTGTTTACAAACACTGCAGTTTTCACATATTCACACCGTAATCTATGATGATTCTTACATCTGTAGTGTCGATTGCAAGACTTTAGAAACATTCTCATCATAGTTGAGGAATGGGACAAATAAAAGTGTAAAACATTATTAATAAACTGAACTGACTTGAGCTGAGAAATAAAACTATGGCCGTTTGTAGAGCTGCTTATAGCTAATTGAACTTGTTTCATAATTGATAACTGCTGCAAAATTGACAGTTATTTTCGTATTTATTGATATTGCATTGCTCTGAAACAGTGTGTACTGTAGTAAAGCAGTGTATAAATAAATGTGACCCTGGACCACAAAACCAGTCATAAGGGTAAATTTGAGATTTATACATCATCTAAAAGGTGAATAAATAAGCCTTCCATTGATGTATGGTTTGTTAGGATAGGACAATATTTGGCCTGAGATTCAACTATTTGAAAATCATGAATCTGAGGGTGTAAAAAAATCAAAATATTGAGAAAATCGCCTATAAATTTGTCCAAATGTTGTTCTTAGCAATGCATATTTCTAATCAAAAATTAAGTTTTGACATATTTACGGTAGAAAATTTACAAAATATCTTCATGGAGCATGATCTTTACTTAATATCCTAATGATTTTTGGCATAAAAGAAAAATCTATAATTTAGACCCATACAATGTATTTTTGGCTATTGCTACAAATATACCTGCGCTACTTAAGACTGGTTTTGTGGTCCAGGGTCATAATTTTTTTTTAACACATTAAATAAATCTGTCAGAATAGCCAGCCGTGTATTTCCAACTGTGTTTCAAAAATTTTCACAATTTAGATCTGACATAGTGTTTAAAACAATTAATATATAACACATGTATAAACATTGCCCGTTTAGTTATTTCTTCATTTAATTTCTCGCAATATTGTCGACTTGATTGCACAGATACTATTTGAACTAAACGATGACATCAGTGAAACAATAAAAAATGGATTTAACTGGGAAATTGAGTGTTTATTATTGTCCTCTTGCATTACTGACGCACTATTTTCTTGTTTTAATACTGCTTTGACACGATCTGTATTGTATAAAGCGCTAAATAAACAAAGGTGACTTGACTTGATTTTATAAAAAGATGATGTACTCATATCATTTTATTTTATCAGTTGTTATTTATCATGTTTCTGTTGTCTGTCATAAAAACGGTCAAAACAGCTGAATCTGATTGGTGAGCTTAACGCAATCAGTGAATCGTTACCTAAGTTCAGTGATTATAAGCATATTTATTTATACATATGTCTGTAAATGCATGTACACATTTGTATCTAATTTCCATAATTAAAATGTCAAAGTCACAGAAAAGGAGCAGTGCCAAATGTCCAATATCTATCGATCAATATCTATTCTGTGTGTGGATCTTTTTTTACTTTAATGTATCCATTTCTGTCTAATTTTAACAGGGTTTATAAAATATAATCAGTATGTTTTAACATACATTATACATATTAAAGTAGCTAGAGATGCAACAATGCAACCTGCTAGCAAAATAACTTGTTCAGTGTTGGGGAAAGTTGCTTTTAAAAGTAATGCATTACAGTACTGCGTTACTCCATGAAAAAGCAACAAATTATGTTACTTTTGCCACTTTTCTGTGGATAGTAATGCATTAAGTTGTTTTGCATTGCTTTTTGTAACCTGGGCTGGGTTTGCTTGTTTGTTCCTTAAAACAAAAAAACCAAATGTTATATGTTTGGCAACTGTAAAGGCCCTTTCACAGCAAAAATGATATTAACAAGCCTCAGGCTGAAGGAAGTGCCTTTGCCTCTGCACCCTGACTCACAATTTCTCTCAACACAGGGACAGGAGATCTCTCAGTCAATAAATGAAAAAAAAAAAGTAACTTGTGTTGCTTATTTGAAAGTAACTCAGATATTTCATTGTACATTCAAAAGTAATGCATGGATTTACCAGTGGCTTAAAAAAGTAATTTGATTACATAACTCACGTACCTGTAATGCATTACCCCCAACACTGGTCAATTCATATATAGTATGAATTGACTATCTACCTATCTGTGTATGTATACACACACACACACACACACACACACACACACACATATATGCAGTAGTCAACATTTGAAGTGGATCAATAAAAGTTCATCAAAGTTGTCCTAAAACACGAACAGGTATTCTTTTTGGTTTTAGGAATGATGAAAGGTTAATGAAAGGTTTTGATCCACTTCAAATGCTGACAGCTGTATATATATATATATATATATATATAGCTTTAGATAGAAAAAAGTAGGTTACTTACAGCAACAATTAAAGGGGTGAAGAAAACCCAGCACAGTTTCCACCACAGACAAGGCTTGTATCCAATCATTTCCTGGATGTTATCATAAAACTTGTTTACACCTGAAATTAGAAGAAATTTGAAGGGATGGCATTAATTCACTGCAACTACTGCAACAATAGGATTGACGGACATGTATCTTTCTATCTGAAGCAATATAGAGGATTCAAGGGTACTCGATTCAATCCAAATCAATACTAAGTGATTATGAAATCATATGTGTATAAAAGCTTGTTATGAAAGGTTCTTTAAAATTCTCAATGTGTTAACTGTCTGCAGATGAATTATATAAAAAAGCAAAAAGATAGCCAGAACCTTCACTCCCCTTCAGTTCTTAATTGCTACTGTGTGACATTTGAAAAGGACAACTGACAAGGAAAGTAGTATTTTCATCAGCTAAAAAATGGTTTAAAGCCAGTTAAAGTCGGCCTTTTGCTGTAGTGTGTCAGTAGGAAATATCAGATTACATTTCCAAACATTCATTTTGCCATTAATCGTAATAATCCAGTGAGATTTTTGTTTGCACA